>JAPKLX010000025.1:468782-612221 GCA_026898415.1 Leonotis leonurus
TCTTCATTAATTGCTATAATAATTGTATTAAATACCTTATCATTAGGATTTGGCTCTTAAATGCCAATCATTTTCAGTGATTGCATTAAACACCATTAATAACTATTAATGGTTCTTTATAAATGGTATTGCACCCATTAATTCTCTTTCTACTAAAGATTCTATTACAATAAAATTTCGAAGTTTCGTAATTCAGGTACACTTCTAAAAAAAAATGATAGTTTCGCTACTTTATTTAAGGTAAAGGACGGGATATTACAGCTCAATTTTAGCATAAGTATGAGAAAACGGAAATATATTAATTTGCTTAATTTCAGCATAAGTATGACTCTTGAAGGAGATGATGTTCTCCACGTGAAAATCTAAACCACCACCTGTTCTTAAAAACATGGTAGAGAAAGTCTGGGAAAAGCTAAAAGCAGCAAATATATGTGATGTTTAGAACCTACTTCAGAAAATGGAGAAGGGAACTTGTTGGGAGCAAAAAGCAAAGTAGCAGAGTTGAGTAAAATCATGCAGCCATTGCACCTGCACCTTATTCTTTGCTTCTAGATCTGTTCTTGCGATCCCAAACTGTAAGTAATGAAAAACATCTATAATTTGCACCTGTTTAGATCTCTTATTGCAGACATTAATTTTTTCTCATTTAATATAATTTTGTAACATCTAATTTGTTTTAATAATTGATTGAAAAATATTAATGTCTAATTGTTGTGTAACGGAAATATATTAATTTGCTTAATTTCAGCATAAGTATGATTATAATTTATTATACTTTTTATGTCATACATTTTTAATTTTTGAATATTTTACAATTAGTATAATAATAATTGGAGTGAGAAATAATGGTGTCATTAATATAGCTTTTGTAACGGTTTTAATTTATTAATTGATTAAAATATACTATTTGAACATTTAATTTTATAATCTTTGAATTAATTTTTATAATTTAATTATATATTTTATATAAAATATATTTCGGTTTTAATTTTAAATAAAGTAATATGTAAACTTTAATTTACATTGACTAACATTTAAAAATGATTATAATATTAATATTGTACAATGATTAGTACGTAACGTCAATACTCTTTGTTAATTGAAAATAATTAATGATTAATTTTGATTTATATGACTTGAATTTTGGATGAATTGCGGATGATAGGCATGAATTTGGGGTGTTGGATTATGAGTGACTTTCGGAGTTTATTTGAGATTTTAAAAATTCAAAAAAGAGGAGAAAATTTCAATTCTCAAATAGAGGAATTCTAGAGGGGAGGTGCTGACGTGGCGCAAGTTGACCCAAATCGTTTAATAGAGTAGATTATAGTTAGGGCTTCCATAATTACATAAGTCTCCTGCTGTAAAACACTCACACTTTCTCTATAAATACTTATGTATACCAAACTATTTAGTTACATAATTTTTGTAACTTTGTGTCATGAATATCAAAGTATCAGTTAATAGTGGCAAAATCATGTCCCCTACAACATCTTTGGATTTTTTTCTAAGGAATCAATAATATACTTATTATATACATATGTGTGAGGTCCATCCATGCAAGATGATGAAAGAAGTGAGTCATTGTCAACTCCATGACTCTAATATACTTCACAAGTTTTCTGCCAAGCCATTTTAAGAATATATTTTTCTTTTTTCTTCTTTTAAACAAAATTGGGCTAAGGTTGTAAGAGAATGGGTAGATCTCCACGTCATATTTATCCACTGCAATATACTTCAATATATATTATTTTTCTCTCTTTATATATCTCTATTCTTCTATTGAGAACGAATATAAACGAGATTTGGACTGCATACTAAAAATCTATACATATATATATAAAATTTGATGTAAATTCATTTTAAAACCAGTATTAATGGCAATTTTGTAGATAATTCTAATTTTAATGGCAAAGATAATATAACTAGCTATATATATGTATATATATTTTAAAGTTTATACAAATAATTGCTTTTATTTACTCTCTCCTATAACACTTTTCTCCTAAAATTATTTTATTTCATTCGTAAAAATATTTGCAATATGCATTTTAAATCAAAGATCTCGACAATAGCTTTAATTTGATATATGTTATATAAAATATAAAGTTAATAAAAATATATAATACATTAATAAATAGAAAATAATCATATCTATATATGCATATTCTTATACATATAATTTCTATATATATATATATATAATGTTCCTAATTATGAAAGGGAATACTCTTGATAATATGTTTTAAAACTATGCGGGAATGGTGAATTAGATATAGTGTTCAC
Organism: Leonotis leonurus; assembly: GCA_026898415.1. Classification (NCBI taxonomy): domain Eukaryota; kingdom Viridiplantae; phylum Streptophyta; class Magnoliopsida; order Lamiales; family Lamiaceae; genus Leonotis; species Leonotis leonurus. Next base: position 471,069 of record JAPKLX010000025.1, read on the forward strand.
TCTATTTTTATTATCAAATTTCAGTATTTTCTAATATATTTTATTAACTTTACTTTCTTATATTTTAGTTTAATTTTATTACTTAGTACTAAAAACTTGACCTATTTAATGAGAATATATAATTATTTTTAATATTTAATAATAATTATAATTAATTTGTATAGTTGATAAATTTAAAACTAACATATATAAATTTTCAAAAAGTATTAATTATAATTCAACATTATAAATATTAATTAAATACTAAATTTAATAGTGAAATGTAGGGTGGAATACAAACGTTCATTCCTTTTAAAAGCTCTATTCATTTAACAAGTACAAATTATGTATAAATATTAAATATATTAAATTAAATAATTTTAAAAAATTTAAACAAATAACTACTTTTATTTTCTCTCTCCTCTAACCTTTTCTCCCTAAAATTATGTTATTCATTTCGAAAAAATATTTATAATATGCATCTTAAATTAAAGATTTCCACATGCACATTAATTTGGTATAAATAAAATAAATTTAATATACAAAAGTTATAATAAGTTAATAAATTAAAATAATTTTATATATATACATATTTGCATACATATAATTTATTTATATGAAATGTTTCTATATGGATTACGTATATTTATATTTATATTTTCCATTTTTTATTTTTTACTATTAATATTTAATATTTTGTTATTATTTAAATTTTATATAAAGATTAATTATGAAAATTATAATTTATTTTATTAATTAATAGATCATATAAAATTAAAATAGATATATTATTAAAATTAAATAATATAAAAATAGTTATAATATATGAAAAATATATGTTGTGATAACTAATTTTGTCAAAATTATATTTAAGATTAATATGATTTAGTATATTTAGATAAGTTTCCAAACAATAACTATTACAAGAATTTGTACTAAAATCATAAATCAATTTGAATGATAATTTTGTAGTTGACTTCAAATTAATAATTCATTGGTACATAAAAGTATGTCAGATATTTATTATTACATGTCAAAAATTAGAATTTCAGAACAAAATCTAACTACAAATAATAATGACTTCCAATATATGTATTATAATTTTTTATTAATATACACATGTTTAAATAGTTATATAATTTTATTTTTGTATTGTATTATTTTTATGATTATAAATATATATATATATATATATATATATATATATACTTAATGTCTATAAATTTACATATATATATATATATATTAAATGAGATCAGTTATATATAGATCAATATTAATTAAAATTTTAGTAAAACTATAGAAATCATAATACAATCATAAAAATGTATATGTCAGTTTTATTATATCAAATCAATTAATATTGTTTAAACCAATTAAATTTTTAAAATTACATAAGTAGAGGTGTTCACGATAACACTTAGAAACATGTTCAAAAAATTCAAAATCATAATCATATTGTTATTATAATGGTTCACGATTTGAAACCGAACCTGTAGAAGGTCATATTTATGATTCAGAACCGTTTAAAAAAATTACACTAATATATTTAAAATTTTAAAGTTATAATTTTTATGATTACGTAGTAATATATATCATTATTTAATTTTTGAGTTTTTTAATATACTCTTATTTATTAATTTTTAGGCTATAATGATTACAAAATAAAAATAAAATCTTGTTATATTATTATATAAAATCACAAGGTGTTATTGCACGTAAAATAAATTGAACTTACTGTCTCAGATCGCTGATCACGGTTCTCATATTTTGAAACTGTAATTGAATTGTTCTCAACATAGTCACGATTGAAAATAGAACTATTGATTACGATTACGGTTCTAAAATCATCAATTAAGATTCGATTATAACATTCATGATTTCTTTAAATATGTTATATGCATAAATTATTTATCACAAACTAGTTACTCTTACTCTTGCAAGAAAATCTTAGTAAATGGAATTAAAGGAGATATTTCTAACAAAAGTGCATCATATCATACACTACGATTGTGTGTGTGGATATATATATATATATATACAGGGGCGGATCTATTAAGGGGCTGCACTGGGCTGAAGCCCAGTGCAAGCCCAAATTTTTTAGTGTTATATATGTATATTTTTAAGGCTAAATATACTATTAGCCCACCCCAAAATTTTTATGTATGTAAAAAATATAGTGTTTTGAAAATTTTATTTTTTTAGCCCACCCCAAATACAATTTCTGGATCCGCCCCTGTATATATATATATATATATATATGCGCGCGCATAGGCTTGCTAGATTTTTATGGCATATATAGATAGCTTAATTTCTCTCATATCTATATATCTGTATATATAATTAATTGAACTTGGATTTTTGCTATATGCTGGAGATACTGCAGGATTATAGGTATGGGTATAATCTTCTAGAAAATAGTTATAAAAAAGCAACAATATATATTTTATACATTTTTCTATGATAGTAAGGTAAACTCCCAAAAGATATTTAATTACTTGTGTCGTGCGGCGTTAACATATTGTTCAAAGTTAACCCCACAATACTTACATATAAGCAATTCTATGAAACATTTTATCTTAAACGTGAACTCTAGTTCATCAAATGATAGTAGTAGTACCAATGTAATGCATTCTCACTCACACACACACACATACATATATAAGATTTACAAGCGATGGATATTAGGAACTTCAACAGGAACGAATTAAAAGGTTGCAAATATCTTAAATCTTAATTTGGAAATGGAAAAATTCATATTTTACTGCAACAATTGTAGCAATATTTTATCCACCATCACTAATATATTTCTGGGCTGAATAAGAAATAAATAGGGGACCATAGACTTCAAACAGGTATATTACTATATTAATATAAGGAGACAATTCTCCGGAAAGGAGTCTCTTTCATACTTCTTCGTTCTTCTATTTATTTCATATATTTTTGGACAACGAAAATAGAAAATATTAGATAAATATTTGGATGAATTGTTATTCTCATCCATGAGAAGGGCCCCACAGAAATCCTGCAATCAAATATCCACCCAATCAGCAATCAAAGTATACGATAACTTTAATACTTCAACCAATGGGGGAAGAGATAAGGCCTCCCGTGGGTCCCCAAAAGTGCAATCCCCACATTCGCTGTGATAAGTCGCAAAAAGCGTACAAAAGCGCATTTAATGATTAAAAAAATAGCGTAAAAGTGCAAGTGTGGACCATCCTTCAATTCAAATTATTGCACTCAATTTCTAACCTCTTTACATAAACAGGAAATTGAACACATTTTTTCATGCTTTTTTTTTCTCTTGCACCCTTTACTCCTTATTTCTTCCCTTTTCCCAATTCCTTTTCCTAAGTGTGTTCATACACCCACACACATACATATATAAAAACACGAAACAAGAAACTCAATGGTTTCTTCGGACAAAAATTTGTCACATGTTGTTGGGGGCAAATCGGCTAGGGCTTGCGACAATTGTGTTAAAAAACGAGCCCGATTTTATTGCACAGCCGACGATGCATTCCTATGCCAATCATGTGATGCCACGGTCCACTCTGCGAACCCTCTAGCCCGTAGGCACGAGAGGGTCCGACTCAAGATTATCGACCAATCACGAGCCGGACTCAGAATATCCGTGCCTACTTGGCACAAGGGATTCACCAGAAAGGCCCGGACTCCGAGGAAGAACAGCTACAAGAATCCCAAGTACGGTGCTGACGAGCCCCTTGGCCTCGTTAGTACGGTACCCGAGATATCCGGAGAAGAGGAGAACGAGGAGCAGCTTCTTTACCGGGTCCCGATTTTTGACCCGTTTGTCGCTGAATTATGCACTTCTGTGAATTCAAACGATGCTGGTAAAAGTAATCGGATCGATGGTGAGAATACTCCGGATTACAGGCGTGGATCCAAACCCGAATACGATGAATACAGCCAAGAAGTGGGGGACGTGCAAGGGTTTCTTCCCTCGGAAATGGATCTTGCTGAATTCGCGGCTGATGTGGAGAGCTTGCTTGGAAAAGGGCTCGATGATGAGTCGTTCGACATCGAAGGGCTTGGGATTCTTGATGACGAGAGAGAGAGGGAGTGTTGCGTTGAGAGAGAGAGAGTGAAAGTCGAAGATGAGGAGGAGGTTGATCATCATCACCATCATCATATAATCGATGGTGAGTATATCGGTGCTGGGAGAGAATCATTCGAGCTCAATTTCGACTATGATTCTCCTACCAATGGTGAAGAAGAAGATCAAAAAATGGAGCCGATCTATGTGAGCAATTTTGAAGATTCTAACAAAGTTCATGATGCCAAGAAGATTTTCTTGAGGCTCGATTACAAAAGCGTGATGTCATCATGGGACGACCACAAGTCGCCGTGGACTACGGGGGAGCGGCCGGAACTCAACCCTAATGATTGCTGGTCCGATTGCGCGGTATGTATGATTTAGTAATTCCAATTATTAATAAAAAAAAAATTATAAATCTTGACATATATAGGAGTTTTTCTTTTTTTTTTTCATATATTTAAGCATGATTAGGGTAATTTAATTTGAACAACATCATAATTGTTAAGTAATCTATTTATGATGAATTGTAGGGCACGTGCGGGCAAATGCATGTGTACGGAGACATGGGAATGATGAGAGGGGCGGCGGCGGTGAGGGCTGGCGACGGCGGGAGAGAGGCGAGGGTGTCGAGGTACAGAGAGAAGCGGAGAACGAGGTTGTTTTCGAAGAAAATAAGGTACGAGGTTAGGAAATTGAATGCTGAGAAGAGGCCCAGAATGAAAGGGAGGTTCGTGAAGAGAGCTAATTATGTAGCATCTGCAGCTGCAGCTTTCACCTTGATCAATAAATAGAAATAAATACAGCACAGAGTCGGAAAAAGAGATTCAATTCCTATGTAACACAGTGTATAAATTGCATTAATGGATCGGTATTAATTGTTGTAATCTACAACATGTTCGTCTGCAGATAAAAAGTTGAGCGACATGATTTTCTTCTCCTTTCTATTCACATGTAAATTAATCTAAATCCATATTAAGATGCTAGAGTTTGTTTCCCTCGATCATCTTCAACAGTTTCCGTACGTATACCCCATCAACATAATATATATATATATATATATATAGACATGACGCTTAATTATATGTGTAGTGTGTGAATATATGTTGGCGTTGAAATTATGTTAATGTAATGTAAGAAAAGTAAGAGGGGCAAATGGTGTTTGGATTTTCACTTGTTTGAGCAATCAGATGAAAGAAAGGAAAACTTTACGTTAGCATGTTTAAAGGCAAGAGAAAGTATGCATGAGAGTGAGAGTGAGAGTGAGAGTGAGAGTGAGAGTGCGAGTGGGTCTTGGAATTAAATTCGAATCTTGGAATCTTGTGACGGTGTGGGAAGTTGACATCCATGACTGGTCCCTTTGGCTTTGGATTTAAATTTTAATAATAAACGCATCGACTTCTCGATCGGAAAACAAAACAATAATAAGCTTCTTACATAATGCAGATGTGACATTTTTACTGAGAAAATGACTCATCATCACAACCCAGAAAGATCTTCAAATTAAACTCACTACTTTATACTTGTATACATATATATTAATGTTATTGGGGGCACAGGCACTGCAATTATTTATTCTATACATATATATATATATACCCGGAGCCTTTAATTGCATTGCATGCGCCTAGGAATTAAGATATTTTATGGAGAAGATAGATATTTGTTAGTCTGGCGTGGCAGAATGTTAATTAGATTAATTAGCTGAGTCTCTCTTAAGTCTTGAGGGGCGGAGCGGGGGTTTGAGCATCGATGGATCCTTTAATTTAGTTTGTTGTAGAGGTCTGAAATTAATCTTGTTGGTGGTAATTAAGTACTGGTAAGGGTACGTGAGGATTCAATCTAGCTAGATAATTGGTTTTATTTCAATAATGATACTGAGTGAGTGGAAGTCCAATGTCACCCCGCAAACCCACCTTTTAAAGGGTTTCATCAATTATTTTATTACTTAAAATAGTATGCATGTTTATCTTCCCTTTTTTAGTTGAACAATCAAATTTAAAGACCGAACTATGATCGATATACTCAAATCTAACACCAAATATCTTACATATTTCTCTTTTTAATTGATAATATATACAATGGATTAACGTCTTACTACAGGGACTCGAACCTTATTGTAACTTCATGCATTACTCACTTAATTAAGCTCTGGGCTAATACACATACTCTTGGAGTAAACCAAAAGTTTGTTGAAAAGTTTCTTAAATTTTCATATCACAAGTACTATAAGAATGTGAATTTGGATTGACAAATATGTAAAAGAAAACATCACGTTATCTAGGAATAAAAATTCTCATTTCTCAAAACTCTCAAATATTTTCTCCCAATTTTCTTCAAACTGGTACCAGGGCCAGTTGACAAAAAAAAAAAGAAAAAGTCAAACAATCTTGCTTCCTTTGTTCCTAGATTTCATGGTGAGAGATTTGATTATTGGAGCAATCTAATAAAGTTGTGTCTTGAATCTCAAGACTTATGGAGTGTACTTGAAGAAGGCATAGGGGCATCAGAAGACGAAACACAACTGACTGTTGCCCAAAGCGACCTTCAAAAAAACAAGCAGAAAGATCGAAAAGCACTCTTCCAAATCTATCAAGCACTAGAAATCCAGTTTATGAGAAATTTTCAAAAGTCGCAAGTGCCCAGGAACCTTGGACACTACAACAAATTATGCTTTTGACGACACCAAAATATGTAGAGAGAGACAATCTATAACAACACTTAACTTATTACTACGGTGATTATTGGTGTCACCTATGCCATTGTAGCAAAATCCCATATTTGTATAGAGACAGCAAAAAGTGTCATTTTAGGTTGTATTCATATTCGAAAATTAGAGTTATTCTGACATCTATAAATGCCGTTTTACTGTAATTTCATAATTTTCTTTAATCATTTAAGTATTTAATTAATCATTTAGATATACAATTTTAGAATCACATTTTAAGTTTATATTCTATATATTTTTAGTGTTTAAATAGGTAAAAAAAAAAAAGACATCCAACAAAGATTACATATCTTATTCATTTCAAATATGAAATTAAAAGAATTTAAGTACAAAATGAGTCAAAATGATAAAGAGAAAAAGAACCAGACATAATATAACTAACGAATCTAATGGTACAACTAATCATACAAAACTAAAACATACAATTTTTACGATTCCAAACGTACTAAAGAGCAACCACACTTTTCTCCAGGGCTATGTGAAGTTGTCTTTATTTGACGTCTTCTCTGATTCTCTTCTATTTCAAAGGACTAAACAATTTAATATAGCGCAAAAATCTTCAATAAACACATTTAGTTCTCTTCTCTTATTGAATGAATATCCCTAACATACAAGCTCAACAAGTTACATGCACAACATATCACATTTTTTGCTCATCTTTATTCTCAATGCTATTAGTCATAAATGCTCAACAATACAAGACAAATACAACAAGAAGAACAATCATACACAAAACCCAAGAAGACCAAACTTAAAAAAGAAGAGGATTATATTCATTAACAGAGAAGTGATTTTAGAAAATAGCTTAAGAAGATCCCCAAAGAGCAACACCAGTGAAGTATACCTTGCAATTTTGTGTAGCTTCATACTTGGATTCCTGAATAGAACGTTAACATTAGAAACAATAAGACATAAAACTAATGAAGTATTTCTCCAGTTTGTTTAACAACCTATCTTCAAAAACTTTTGTAGAACCACCTAAACACCAAATAAACTGTAACTATTATACACCAACTATAAATAAGAAATTTGAGCATCTAAAAAGAATATGCCTTTTGATCATACCTTCATGATCCAATCACCATGTCCATCTGACGTGTGACTGCATCATATATACAAATAATTTTCCAAGAATACGGATGAGTTGATTACAACAAGAAAACTTAGTTAAGGAAAAAGGAAAATGATATAAATCTAATTATTTCACACTTAAATGAAACAAAAGATCAATTTTTGGGAAGTAAACATACATTGTAAACTGCATATATCTCTCATTGCTAGAGTCTCCACTAAATTTAGTAATTATGCAATGGGAGTCTCTTCACATCCTTCATGTGCTGTTAAATAAGAAGATAAAATATCAAAATATAAAAGGACATAGCTCAAAATAGGTAATTTTCAGCCAAATAGTAGAAAAATATTCTCTAGAATCCTTCTATCCATAACATGGAGATCAGCAGAGTTTAAAACTACTAACCTTAAGTAGCTTTCTTAACATTTTCATATAACATTCATTGTGAATACAAATCGGCCTACTATGATATAGCATAATTAAACAAACATTCTTCCTTACAAATTATTATATACACAACTAATTAAAAGCATTTGTGAGCCACAACTAAAAATAGAAGAAGAGATGCAATTACATCCACAAAAATTCAAAGTTCATCTCGTGAAAATGGCAAAGGTCGTAGTGGTGGTGAAAAACGCGAAGAATCAAAGGAGGAAAAACCATCATTCCACAAAGACAAAGAACGAGGAACATATAAAGGTGCAAAACCTTATTTTGAGTGCAATTTTTGTCATAATCCTGGACATAAAGAAAATGATTGTTGGGAGAAAACATCCTGAAAAAAGGTCTGTATCTGGTTTAATGCATAATGAATGCAAAAAATCTGAAACTTTGTTGATTGCTTCTAATGGAAATGATGAAAATATATGGTATTTGGATAGTGGTGCAAGCTGTTTCTAACTTATTTTACTTAAGCTACTCGCAAGAGAACGAGATCATTATAAATTAATAAGTTTAACCCTAGTCGTATTCTCAAGGAAGGCTAAACAAGACTTCATCTACGTTGTTAAACAAGAAAGCAATTAAATAATTGGGTTTGAATGATTATTAACTAAATTAATTAATTATCTAGGCTAGTGAAATTAAAGGTGTTAGGAAGTGGACTCCAGCACCTCCCGGAGGGTGGGTCCTCCATGTATCGTACCCGAGAGAGCTTATGGTTGTGAGGTCTGCCTCGGTCGAAAAGGGTCTGCACTACCATTGTTGACGAGAGGTTAAAAGATTTGATTAGTACTACTCATACCAACATGGTGCATTATCTTTTCAGGTGACCCCTTAGTAGAATCACAATCGAATCCACATTGGATGACCTACTGGGAAGTGTCCTGGGCTCGCTACCCCCAGGTTATGTCTTGGAAATCCTCGTGGGGGCTAGCGGCCGCTAGGGGCCAGCTATCGCTAGCCTCACGCTCTTTCTTGTTCCACCTTTAAGGGGCTTGGGTCACATGGAGCAAGACAGAACAAGGTGCTAGCGACCGCTAGGCTAGCTCTCGGCCTTGGCGTGCAATTTCTCCTCTTTTTCCGTGCTTTTCGTCCTCGTTTCTCTTCTCGAGCCTTATTATCTTCGTTTGTCGAACTTTTTCTATAATGTGAAAATACAACCAAAGAATCAAGTAGAACAACAACATATGATAATATCGACTCAATATGCGCAAGAAATGAGACCAAAAATGGATAAAACAACCCCCCCCCCACACACACACAATGCCTTGCTTTTTCTCAAGCAAGTCTAGGCTCAAAACGATACGGATATTTTAAAACAAGAAACGAGTTCACTCTTGCAACAATAATCATATTTATCACGAATGCTTAAAAATGGATCACAAGACTATACACTAACCACTACCACGTGTTTCCCTAGTACATGCAACTTCAATCCGATCAAACTCAAAACATAAGAAGATTCGGTTTTTAATCACTCAAAGCTAGACTTTTATATCTTTCATTCATTCAGTACTCATTTTTAAATCAAATCGCACTAACATGGTGATAGATAGAACGATAGTCACTACGTGTGATCTTCGGTATAAAACCGAGTATCCTAGTGTGGTTTCCCATACCCATTCCAACAACATAGTTTCTTTCGATTTCTAAGAGGAAGAGGGTTGGAATTTTTATCACCTATAAGCGACAATTCAAGCGATTCAATAACGGCCATTCGAGCCAAATTTTTGAAAGAGTATGTTATATGGCCAAAATTCACGAGATTAAAATATTTAGAGGTTATCTAAAGTGTTCTCGTGTGGTTTCTCATGCTCATGGTATCCAGGGGAGCAGAAACCTCCCAACTCAATCTCACAAATTGCACAATTATAAAAACGAGCATTTCAAGCAATTTCATACCAAATCACCATGCTCGGAGTTATTACATCAATCAATCACAAACAAAGTGCCCCACGAAGCCATGATCAAATGTAAAACTCGTCACTCAATTCAAGAACTTATAATGGCAATTCATATCAATGCATAATCAAATAAGTATCCGTCAAAATCAATCACGAATCATCACGAGTTAAGAGTCGCAATTGGGCAAGCATGCATAACTATCAAAAACACGCCGCATTCTAAAATCATGCACAACCCCCCCCCCCCCCAACGAAAAGATAGGCAATGTCCTCATTGCCAATTAAGAATACGAGAGGGAAATGGACTACCCAAGAAGAAGATGATGCGGTGGTGTTGAAGCTCCATCAGAAACGGTATTCAAACCTGCAAGAGAAACACAACAAAGCAAATCAAATAGAAAAAACGAAATAACTACGGAAATTCAACCCGGACACACACAAAAGCAAATACGAAAAAGAAAAACATACTAAACAGCAGTGATAAGTCACTACTGATCCGGCGGTGGTGGTGGATGATCGGTCATGAGATCGTGGGTGTTGTTCATCATCACCGGTAAATGACACGCCTTTCCATACACGAGACGATACGGACTCATCCCCAACACGCTCTTGTATGCAGTTCGGTACACCCATAGAGCATCATTCAACTTGATCGCCCAATCCTACCTAGATGGTTGGACCGTCTTCTCCAAAATGTTCTTCATTTGCTTGTTGCTCGTCTCTGCTTGGCCCGACGTCTGTGGATGATATGGAATCATGATCTTATGGGTGATCTCATTCTTCTTCATAAGCCTCTCGAATAACATATTGCAAAAGTATTTTCCACCATCACTAATGATAGCACGTGGAAAGTCAAACCTGCATAGAATATTTTCATGCACGAACTTAAGCACGATGTGAGAATCACACGTCTTAGAGGGGATAACCTCAACCCATTTGGACACGTAATCGACAGGAAGTAAAATGTATTCATACCCATGAGACTACGGAAAATGACCCATAAAATCAATACCCCATACATCAAAAATCTCAACCACAAGCACATTATTACGAGGCATTTCATTTCTACGACCTATAGAGCCAACTCTTTGACATCTATCACAAGAAAGATAAAAAGCATGTGCATCTCTAAATAATGTAGGCCAAAATAAACCTAACCAGAGAACCTTATGTGCCGTCTTTTGGCCTCCAAAATGACCACCACAAAGAGCTTGGTGGCACATCTCTAACACCTTAGGCTGCTCTTTCTCCGCAACACACCTTCGAATCACCTCGTCTTTCCCAAGTTTGAATAGAAAGGGGTCTTCCCAAAAGTACTGCCTGCACACATGTAGAAAACGCTTCCTTTCTTGGGAAGTGAGGTCAGGCCTTAACTCGCCATAAGCGAAATAATTAACAATGTCAGCAAACCAAGGCACATGAGAGACGCTATATGCATGCTCATAAGGAAAAGACTCGGTCACAACTTCATGAGAGGGGTGAGAAGGGATATGCTCTAAACGAGAGAGATGATCAGCAACGGCGTTCTCACACCCTTTTCTATCACGTATTTCAATATCAAACTCTTGTAACTACAAAATCCAACGAATCAACCTAGGCTTTGTCTGAGGTTTAGTCAACAGGTAACGCAATGTAGCATGGTCGCTATGCATAATGACTCCAGAACCAATAATGTAAGCACGAAACTTATCAAGAGCAAAGACTACAACTAACATCTACTTTTCGGTAGTGGTGTAGTTAATCTAAGTAGGGTTCAAAGTAGAGCTAGCATAGTAATGACACGCAACATAGTAAATTTATCTTGATTTACTTTTTACACTACCAAATTTAAAATTAGTACGCTACCTATCTCGCCATATCTCAACCTTACCTTTTATATTTAACACAACATGACATATTCTATCGGACAGTGGCGGATTTAAGGGGGGTGCTAGGGTGGGCTGAAGCGCCCCCCACCCAAAAATTTTATTTTTTTTTATAGTTTTTTTACCGATAAATTTTTGACGTAACACTAGGGGTGTAAACGAGCCGAGTCGAGCCGAGACTAATAGCAATTAAGCAATCACATAGCATCGTTGGCATTTCAACACAAAACGTAATGCATACAGTAAAAATATAAGCAATTACATTTAATTGGAATCGTAACACCCCGTTCTTTTAATAGAAATTTACAAAAATTTATGTTAGATAATATATTTTTCTTTAGAATTTTTGATTAAAAAATCGATGAAAGACTTGCACGAACTAAGTAAGAAACTTTTTATTTTAGTAAATCTAGTATCTATTAAAAATGTGAGAACTTTTTCAAGATTTTGAAGTTATTAGAAATTAATGAGGTATAATCGTTCTTTATCTTTAAGATAATAGATGCAATAATTTGTTACTATTGCAATTAAATTTATCTCGATTAATTGAAGTCGATTGATTTTACTAATGAATAATAGATGACTAAATAACATTATTAGTAACTATCACTCCATGATGTGAGACTATAATGAAAAGTGATTAATGGTTATTAAAGGAATAATTTCCATATTGTAAAATAAAAATAGGCATTTAGGAGTCATAGGTTCGATATATATATGTATATTACATAGTCATCTAGCTATAAAGCGAGGGAATTTTGAGACATGAACAAGCGACGACTTACGTTTAACGGGATTCAGTTTGTGGAGGAATGTTTGATATTGGCATTTCTGAGAATGCAAATGACCATTGGTGTGCTTTGTTCACCTAAACACAAGAATGTATATATACAAAATTGCATTGTTCAATAGGGTTCATTCCATGTATGTATTAGGAAGCTTTTTTACCAATACATGAGTTAAAATAATCTCAATTATTCGAACATGAATGGTGTCAAATGAACTTTTTAAGCTTTATTATGTGTAGTTATTTCTATCATGGATTGTATGGTGATACATTCACATGGACAACATAAAAAAGATTCCAACATCACGTGAATTAAAATGGAGTTGTGATAAATATACTACGACAATATCTATAATACATATTCTTGAAAATTTGATCAACCTGCCACAAATCATATAAGGCAGTTCTATCATATAAGGCATTAATTTCATCAATCTGACAAAAATTTGATCTACCCTACGACAATAACTTTTTTAAAGATGCAAGTTTATCTTATAAGGCATCCAAAACAGAGAATAATTACTAGGCCGACTACACACACTATTAGATCAACCTGCCAAAAATCATTCCCAAGCAAAAGATAACGATAGTCATGAATAAAAACAAGCATATAATGTCAATGTCGTTCTTCAAACGTGGACCATCTACACGAGTAACAGGAAGCACTTCAGATGTAGAGTTCGAAGAGTTCGCAGACATATTTGCTTTCTTTTTCCATCGTTGTTTGAGGACATATTCAAGGATCTCACCTGGCAGCTCAGTTTGATGGTATTCATCACACCATAAAAAGTTTTTCACATGATCCATGTCTTTGAGACATTTGTAGAAGTAACGTCCAGGATGTGCCGCGATTTTACCCGCACAAATTAACTTCATTTGCCCCGCACCACATCGACACTCGGGGGCCCTATTAACACCAATGCTTGATGATGACATCTTCCTTCAAAATATAAAGATTGTTAGCTTAAAAGAAATTACATAAATAATTGTTTAATGGAAACCATAAATGTAGCATAAATACATATGTACTATATCAATTAAAACCATAAATACAATAGTTAGGCAAATGTCAAATATAAACAAATATGAGCATCTGTTACATTCACAATAGTTTAAAAGAAAATATCATACAAATACTAATCTATACACACAAAAATATAAGTAAATGTTATAGTGAAAAGAGGGACCCCGATCAAATATGCATTCCACATTAAATGAGCCAATTCGTCTCTCTTCTGATTCCAAGCAGTCGTTGTTGCGACATAATCCACATAATGATTATTATCATGGTCTTCCTTGACTACATTCTGTTGTGTTCGATCCATCATCTCCTCCGTTGGGTCTACTGTCATATTTGATCGAATAAAATTATGAAGAAGGAAACAAGCCATGATTATCCTATTCTCAACCTTCACAGGGTAAAATGATGCACCCCTAAGAATTTTCCAATGCATCTTCATAACACCGAAAGCACGTTCAATTACGTTACGTGCCCTCGTGTGTCTCATATTGAACATTTCTTCAAAATTTTGAGAAATCATGGTGTTAGGGCCCCACTCTTTAAGATGATATCTTACTCCTTTGTTGGGTGTTAAGAAGCCTTCACTATTTGCATAATCATTGTCAGCTAAATAATAATACCCTACAAAGTAAAATTAATAATTCATCATTTGATTAAAACATATATCTCTTGGAACTTTCAAACCATGTATATCTCTTGGAACATTTGATTAAAACATATATTAGTCAAAAATATTATATTACTTAAAATGAGGGAAAATGTATATCTCTTGGAACTTTCAAACCATTGGGTTCGGTTGACCGCATCCTTTAAAACTCTACTGTTAGCTGCAGATCATTCCCATCCCGATAAGACATACACAAAATTCATCTCTCTATTACAAACGGCTAGTGTGTTGGTACAAATTTCTCCCTTTCGAGTCCTATAACGGGCCTTATCCTTTTTCTTTACCATCACATTTATATAAGTACCATCTAATGCACCTAAACAACCCTAGATATAACAAGTTAAAAATGACATGATTATAAAAATTAGCATAAAAAGAGAAAGTTGAATATATATTCAGGAATTGTAAAAATAAGTTTCACGCTTATACCTTAAACCATTTCCACCGTGGGTCAGCACAATCGTCCGAAACAGGGGTTGGTTTCACTAAAACCAATGCATGTAGCTTTATGACAACCCATAGAATTAAATGAATATAATGTGATATCGATTGCCCAGACCTTTGAAAGTTAAAACCAACAGTCAAATATTATTATGGTGGGCCAATGTGGACAAGAATAAAGCTACTTGTTCCTCAACACTAACGTATCTCTCATCCCTCAAACCCCCAAGGTGTTTTAAAATTATACAAAGTCATCCAAAGATGTTACAATCCATTCTTAGGTTGAGTATGCAGTCAGCATCACTAATCTTCAACATTCTATTCAAATACATTACTTGACTTGGGATTTTTCTAATCATATGGTGTGGCTTAGCTATTCTCCTACCCTTTCGTTTTAAAGAGAGACGGATACATAGTATGATGATGATCAAAAATATATTCGAGAATTGTAAGCATGAAATATCTCTTCCATCAGTAAGTAAAGGGAGGCGTGATTATCATAAATAAACGACATTTATTACAAGGAGAGGAAAGGAGTGACCATAATTCTGCATTTATAACAATAATAACCACATCAAAATATATCATTTATACATTATATCATATTATATCGTACGCAAAATAGAAGAAATAACCCTTTCATTAGCATTATAATAAAAGCTTAAATTTCAACCTAAAGTAAACACATCTATAAATTTAGACGCCTACATATATTTTCAAAATAAAGAAAAATAATTTATTATTACACATGTTCATGTGACGTCTAGAATTTGTAAAAATACATTCTCCCAAACCTTAGATTGCCATAAAATTGTCATAAACTTGAACTGAAGGAACAAACCATAGATTATAAAATATTTAGGCAGATATTAATATCTCCCAACAAAATAGATATATTTATGTATCATATGAATATAAAAATAGAATGAGCAGATGACACAAAATTGATTCTGAAACTTACCCATTAAGATACGGATTTTTAAAAATTTAATAGCGATTTCAACCTACAATTAAACCATTATTAAGATTGGGTAAAAAAACAAATACATAGATATTCAAGAATTTTGCAGAAATACCAGATCTGTTGATGAGTTCTGTGTTTACAAGCAGTTTGAATAATTGCAACGATTTCACCTCTTCACTTTACGTCGTTGGCCGAGGAATCCCTCTACTAAACCACACTGAGACTTATTGCTTCGATCGACAGGTTCTACATTAGAGTGAAAGAGATAGAAATGAAAAAAGCTTCGTTCATAGCAGATATTAGGTTTAGAAAATTTGGGTTCTTTCTACTTTTGAAAATGACGATAGATATTTGGGGAGAGGGGCAAATAAGAGATAATAATTATGCTTTCAAACACTGTTCAAAGATATAAATTTTAAAGGATCTCTGAGGTTGGATACATAATAAAGATGGAACAGTATTTTAACAACGAACCCTTAATCTGTCAAGGGCCAAACAGATAAATAATAAATGCTACCTAACACTTAAAATAATCAGGATTTATTTCCTATCTAACCATAACAAGGCTAGCAAACAAGTCTAAATGTATAAATTAAGTTAGTAGGACGATTGGCCTTGGGAATCTCAATTGAAACATTATTTTATCTGACCTGATCATGGCATGCCATATTGTATCAGATAAAATTATATATGTTGTGGAATAGTATCTGAGTGTTATGTTTACAGATACATGATACATCAACTATATTGAAATGAATGTTATGAAAGCAGTGGAGTGGGGGAGTTGTCAGGAAACAAACAAGAGATAATTAAAAGAGATATTGATACACACACTAGCTAGCTAGGTTAGGACTTATGAAGCAATATAGCATGCTTATTGATATTGTAAACTTAAATCCTAATTAAAAGGACATTTAAAAGCATTTTGGTTTGGGTTTGGGAAAAGTGAACCCACTTGATGGATCATATTTGGTTAGAGAGACGATTTGGGCCTGTTAGCCCAACTCATTAACAATTCTATCAAACCAAGCTCATCTATGGTATTTTTAAAACCAGATATTTTATAATTATTTCATTCTTGCATGTACAGCCTCTACGTGCACCACGTTATCTATGTCAAGTTGCTTGTGTCCTAACTTTCCTATCTAACTATTAAATTCTCTAATGTTTTCTTTTCACTTTCTTCATCAATTTCAATATAGAATATTTATATTATAATTTGGTTATTTTTTCTAAAAAAAATTAGACACTATTATCTTTTTCAAGCATTAATATTTTGAAATAAATGATAATTTAGGCTTCATAAGGTGGTGTTTTGTATTTTCTAATAAATATTACTCTCTTTATTCACCAAAAACGCATATTAATATATCATCTTTAACATCCGAAAAAAATGCTCTCTTCATATATATACATTAGTTTCATTCATAACTTGTGATACTCTTTTTTTTTTTTTCACACACAACAATATCGAGTATCAACTAGAATCGATATAATGAAAGAATAAACATAAAAATAATAAAGGGACTAGTGAAATACGATGGTGCAAAATGGTGTTGGGGCAGAGGATATCGTCAGAAGTAGCTAGCTAGCTAGATGTGTAAAGTTATTTCTCTTTATAATGCAACTCGTATATTATATATTATATTACTCCATATTGTGCATTATTAGAATTCCATTTATTAAACCTATAGAATACATTTTGTCTTTTACAGTATAAACTTTGAGGTCTTTCTATGGGCGGTTTGGATTGTGTTAGACAAGTTGTAAAGTTGTTTTTAATTTCTTATAACACCAACGTAACTTCTAATGTTTCATAGTACAAAAGCCACACTCATCCACAAACTAAAATATAAAATAAAGCTTTTTGTGCACCATTTCCACAGTTGAGCACTGATTTTATTTGTCATTTATTTACACATATATATGTGGCAACCTGCTTGAGCAAAAACATTAATTTGTTTCCTTCCACTCTCAGTTAAATAATATTATGTCGTTGAAGCTTCACATGCATAAAGGCAACTTCTAAGTCTGGACACACTGAATCTTATATTAAAATACTGCAGAATCTTTGATTATTTTGTGTCGCCAAAGCCTACTTGCGAAATAAATCGTCATGCGTGCAGTCATCAATGCTTATTTAAGATTCTTTCCTAATCTATTTTTATATTACTGTATCATCTAACAAGGCCTTTGTTAGAAGTCAAAATTACTTAAAACATGACTATATATGTACGTTGTGATGAGGAAATTACAATTATTTGATCAAATATATTGTAATAACTAACTTTAATTACGAATTATATATGATTTCAAGATACGTTATTTTTAAAGAATTTATAAAACCACATCCCTCCACCCCAAGGCAATTACTAATTATATAGTAACTTTTTTTATTTTTATTTTCAATTATATAAAAAGTTACAATCAACCCTAGCCCTATTGGCCAAATATTGCACCAGTAGCTTCTTTCCTCTTCTTTTAGTTTCGTATTTTGCGTGTAATTTGTAAATAGTTAAGATTGAATTTAATTTAAAGTTTAATTACGTAACAAAGGTGTGAAGAAAGAATGAAGTAATTAGTATGAAAATAATAAAAGTTCTGGTTTGAGTTGTACAGATTTGACAAGTAATAGAGTATTAATTAAAATCGAACAAGGAACGATTGTTATTTGAGAACATGAATCATGAAAGTATATGCGGCTAAACAACCAGGTTTTGCGTATCTAATTTATTTAATTAATTAATTAATCTCACAAAACAACATTTTTTTTTTCAAATATATATAACAGTCAAACTTTACCAGCTATAGAGAATTAGTCAAATATTCCTAAAGCAAAGAATAGCTCTTATTTAATCACACAAACCCGCATGTCGTATATAAATATTTACATTTTGATAAAATTTTACTAATTTTCCAGTACGTTTTTATTTTGAAGTTATTCGTTATATTATATATTTGAATCTTATTTAAATAATAAAGTATAAATAAAAATAATTATTATATTGATCATTAATTTACTCATATATTAACTATGTGACATATGTAATAAATAGTTAGTCAATTTAATATACGTATAGATGCTAATGACATGATGCATGCATGATCCTTTTAATTTATTTTATTTTATTTTGGTTTTGGTGGAACATTGAATTAATATTTTAAAGTGAGAACTTGTATTTTATTGGTTAAATTTTAATAATGAAATTATATAATAGGATTGCGATTGGAATCCAACGTTATGAAAAAACTAAGAAGGTACTTAAAGATAGACTAGATTCAAGGATATTCCTCTCTCTCTCTCTCTCTGTGTCTGATTGAGTAATTATTACATGAAGAAATACTTTATAAAATTATATATGATTAAAGTAAAGGGGATTAAGGAGTGAGAGTGATTAGAATATTAAATAATGAGTGGAGTAGTTATTTAAATGCGTAGCCTTTCGCGGCTACCAGCAAACGTTCTCCAAAGGCCACCTGCAGTCTCAATCAACCAACGCAACATCACTTTCCTTCCCTATTTATGTTTTCATTTCCTTTTGTTTTTTCTATTCATTCAACATATACATACCAAAACAAACCACATAGGTTTTTATATTAGATCAAATTTATTTATACCATACTGTAAATGCCTAAAACCACATATATACTTTAATATGACGAATAATTTATGAAATGCACCGTACGGTTAATAACGGTTGTTTGTAGCCACCAAAGAAAACATCTCAATCTACTTAATTAATAACTGTAAGTACCATGATTAATGACACCCATTTTTCAATTACAAATATTCTATTACGATAGCTATATTTCACGAATTTAATTGAAAAATAAAATCATCATAATACGATAAGGACGAAAATTAAAATATACATAATTTTTTATACAAATTAAGATAATTATATATATTTATACAGGATACAACTAATACCCTAAGGTGGCGTTTACTTTGCATGATAAGAAGAATTGATAAAATTAGTCTAAATTAATCTAATGTTTACTTTGATGGATAAATAATGGATTGGATAAATAATGGATTACTTGATTTTGAACTAATTTTATAATCATATCCTTCAAATAATCAATCACATGTTTTATCAATCCAAGTAATCACTCAAAGTAAACGGCACCTAAGAGGTGGTTTGGTTTGATTGATATGATTGATAGGATTATCACCTTGAAATATCTACCTTTCAATTCATAATCATCCATCTCCTTGTGAATTTAATCCATTTTTAAGCATTTGAGTGATTAAGGGACATAAAAAATAACTAAATTCAAAGGGTTGATTATGAATAGAAAGGAAAAGATTTAAAGATGATAATATTATATATCCTATCAATCTTATCATACAAACCAAACCACCACTAAACCTCACAACGACCAAATTAAAATTAAATTTCTATCATGCATAAACAACGATTAATAAATTTCTATCTTAATCTTTGTAAAATATTTAAAATAGATTTTATCGTACCAACATGAACATGATAACTCATGGTGGAAGCATTCTTGCAAAAACATATAATTAATATATTCCTACTTTAACTTCATTTATTTTATCATAATTATATTCCCATATATGAAATGCTCACCCGCTCGTGGCGGGCAGAATGCCGAAGTTCATACGCTCGCAAACAATATGATATGTCTCGTATAAATTTTAATAAAAAAATATATTAATTAGAGTATAGTTTGAAATATCTTGGTTTGTTGTCGTTTATTAGAACAGAAGATGCGACAGAGACAGTTTACTTACTTTGACAGGAATAAGAACACAGCGTTTGGTCACCCAGTTCGGCAAAACCCGCCTACCTTTGGAGGGTTATAACAACCCAAATTCACTATAAATAGAAGATCAAAGATACAAGAAGTTCCTACTTCTAACTCACTCTTCTTTCTTCAATTCTATAGTGCCCAAACGATACCCGAATAAACCCAAGAAGTAATCGATCACAAGAGGATCGAGGTGTTACTCCTTTTACACGATATTACTCGCAAACCCAGAACTAAAACTGAAGTGATGATGTATAGATCAATGCATATTCTATTCGCTCAATCTCACGCGTATGTATTTCTCTCATGTATGTGTTTCTTGCGTGAGTTCCTTCTTCAAGCTCCATCATTGCCTTTATATAGACGTCCAATCTCCTCTTCAAGTTTGTTGCAAAGATATGAGAAAAGTTTGTTTAAAACGTTCCTCAAAATCAGGCTTCAAGGTTGACCGAGTTCATCTTTATTTTTTCCATATTTTTCTCAACTTTTGTGTTCCTTCTTTGATGGTTGAACAGTGACTTGAACATGGTAGGTGTTTTGATGCACAACATGCCATACCTCATATAGTTTATTATTATTCAATAATAAAATAAAATGATAATGACTTATATGCTAATGTGGCACTACCACATTAGCTATGGACACGTTAAGTTATACTCCCGCAATAGCGATGCAGCAATCCTATTCTTATATATCTATCTGAATCTGTCTTAAATGTGAACATATACTTTTTAAATTAGTTATTGACATGGTCTATTATATATAATTAACTTTATTCCTTTTGTTGGATGTAAGTATATATATATATTACTATGGCTCGGGATGTGACGAAGAGTCGTGGAAAATTAAAACTTTTAATTAGTTCCATTGTTTTATTATTTATAACAAACTTAAAGTTGTTAGAGGTCCACAATGTTAAAAGAATGTGTATATTTTAATACGGAAGATATGTGGCGACTTGCTCAAGCGAAAGCGTATTATCACTTCAGCAATTAATTAAGTAATAATCTCTCTTCTTACTAACTAACTAATTAATGTTGGTGGGACCACTAGTGGCAACTACATATATAATGACCTTTATTTTGTTTAGTATAATAATTAAAATAAAATATAAACTAAACTATAATTTAGCATTAATATTTTAATCAAAGATACCCTAGATCGATCACTTTCTGATGCAAAATCGTCATTGATGCAGTCATCATCGGATTAGTTAATGGAGAAATTATTCATGATAACTTGTTTAATTGATATTCTTCCTAATAAACAATTCCAAGCTGTTAAGGAAGTTAAATAAAAAACTGCCGACATTAATTAAGCCCATAATATTACTTGAATCTATTCTAATCATCCTACGCGACGAACAAACCATGCTTAATTATATATGACTTTTAATTTCTTCATTTATTTTTATACAAATTTGAAATTCGGCACATTGAAATAAATGGTAAGTAAGTAAGAAATAATGAGAAAATGAAATATTTGATATGTGATGAGTGAAACTTAGGGAATCAAAGCAGCTTGCATGAGTGGCATCTGTCGACAAGAAACTGCAAAATCTGGTTAATAAAATTTCAACCTATTTCTAACAAATGTCCTCTAAATCAGACATTTTTGTACCCATTTATCCAATCTGGATTTAGACTCATCCCTCACTTATTTTTGGTTTAGTGTTAGTTTTGCTAAACATGATATTCCCAATTCAGAAATATTAAATAAATAAATAAACTTCAATTCACATATCTTGTTATAGAAATGCAAATGAAAGGAAAAAAATAAGGGTGCAATTAGAATTGCACTTTTATTATCATTTAACATCTCTTATTATTTTTATTTTGGAAAATATTTTTATTTGAATCTCTTATTATTTTTATTTTAAAAAATATTTTTATTTGAAAAGAATATTTCATAATATTTTTATTTAGAGAGAACATTTTAAAATGAAATACGCTTCGTTTTTGTAATGTTGGAAGAGTTGAAATTAACATTTATAAATGAAAAGAAGTAACGGTGCAAGTTGACATCATGCTGCTTATATGAATTGACTTGATCGATCAACTAATTATTTATTAATTAATGATATGATATACTCAGTCTCTATACGCTAAACTCCCCATTAATCCTACAAACTAGTAGTATCTTATTTCTTCCACACAAGAAATTAAATGAGAAAACTTATGCAATCACTACAATTTTGACTGCGCTCGCTATAAACTCTATTTTAAAAAGAAAAAAAAAACTAATTAAAGGGGGATATTACAACTAACAAGAAGAAACGTACTCCTCCAAAACAGCTTCTTCTAATTTTCCGAATCAGTTTTCGCTGTCGGAAATATCTATCACTATCGAACTGAAGCGTTGGAACGCTGAGTTGGTCGGGCCCAAGGTCAACTCCAGCCCGATCTCACCGAGTTCAGCCTCTACTTTGACATGTTGACTCAATTTTTGATCCATCCGATTCACCAGTGCCGGCTCCACCGTTTCAACCGAGTTAGAGTCATGGCTACGCGCCCTCTTCAGCTCGTGTCTGAAATCCTTGTAATCCTCCCACCCCGTGATAGTGAACTTCGCCTCCGACTCGGTCATCCACTCGGAGTCAACCCGGCTCTCCGCATCGGCGGAGGAACGCTTGGAGCGGGTCCGGGCCCTGCCGCGGCGGCAGGCGGTGGCGGAGTCCTTGGAGAGATGGCGGATATCGCATCCGTGGAGAGGCTCGCTTCCATCTTCGTCGTGGGCGGAGGCCTGCATCATAAGCGGAGCGCCGCGCAGTACCGCCTCGACCGCCGCCTGGCACCGCGGCCAGTCATTGGAGCACATCAGCCCCACCGAGCCCTGAACCGGGTTTATGATCCTGCCGCAGGCTTCGTACAAAAGCGACTTAAAAATCTCTGTGCATCCAGAAATTAATGAGAAGGATCAGAAAATCGAGATCGAAGAATTGAAATGGAAGGAAGCGCGCAGAAATATGAAATTGGAGACAGACCGGGGCGGAGGTGGTGGGGGCCGGATTTGATGAGGTTGATGAGGCCGGCGCGGCCGTAGAATTTGGCAAGGAAGAGAGTGGCGTTGGCTTGAGAGTCTGGGGATGGGATCCAATCGAGACAAGGTCTGAGGGTGCAGTTATCGACGCAGCCTTTGCGGAGAACTCGGCAGCCATTGCAGCTCATTCTTCTTCTTAGATATATATTCTAGTGAGAGAGAGAGAGTATATGAAATAATAAAGGGATGTGGAGAAGAGAAGAGGGGTATTTATTTGCAGAGAAAGAGAAAATGATGGAGTGACTGATTGAGTGGGAAATAGGAATACGATGTAATAATATTGTGTTATGTCGTGTCGACAAAGCAGTTACTTAGTAATGTTAGGGACCAACACAAAATGCAACTATTCTTTTAATATTATTAACTGTAAAACACAAATAGCTGCTTTATTATTGCATAAAAGCTGCTGCGTTTCTGCTTTTCCGCCCTTTTCACTTGTTATTATATCACATATTTTATTCACTTCATTGTTTTAATTAGTTTTATAATACTAGTATTTTTTCTCTGTGCAATATTTTGTCATCGTACACGTTAAATTTAAATTACATAGCTGCGTTCTATAATATTTGAATTTAAAACTTACTATCTCGGACATTAACTTCATTACTATTAAATTAACACATAATATTTTTTTTCAATTATTCTCATCATATATATGTATATTTTAAATTACATTATATTAAATTTAAATAATAAATTATATTACAAAGACTAACTCCTACCACTAAACTAATTCACACATTATCGCCATTTTAAGAAGCGAAGCAGTCGCAAGTCATTAACTAATTTGCTGTGGTGCTGTGGGTGAAATATGTATATATATATATAAGGGGATATATAAGGGGATGATTATAATGAAAAAAGATTTATTTGTATTAATTAAAAATATATTTGAACCATTCATATTTTTCATCCAATAAATATAATTAAGCTATACCCTAATTAATAAATCCTAATAAAAAATAATAACAAATTCTCTGATTTTAGGAATAAAATATTTTAAATAAGATATATACCAAAATTATCTTTTAATTTGTACCATTGATCTAAATAATTAACAGTTAAGATTTATTTTTGGTTAACTCATACATAACCATTTTTATTTGATCTTTTCTCTATAAATAATAATAATAATAATAATAATAATAATAAGAGGATCATATAAAAAGTAACTTTTTAATATATGAAATGATCTCAACCGTTGATTTTAGTAGATCAATAGTTATGATCTATCGGGACTTATTGATTGTTAAATACATTAAAATATTTCTTAAATATTATAATGAAAACATTTATGTAATTATAAAATGATAGAGAAAATCACAAATTCCACAAATTAAGGTAATAGACGATTATATTGAGGAGAGAGAAAATGATATCTTTAATTCCATATCCACATCACATGCTTGATTTGCAGGAGGGAGAATCTCCTCCTTCTCCGATTCTCTCTGTCTCATGTCACTTTCATGGCGTCGCAATAGCAGATAACCACGTCGGAGTCCAATCAAAATGGCAACGTTTCGGTTGATAATTTCGAGGAAGTCGCATTTTTTCACCATCACCACTATTGCGTGTGGACACTACCCTGCTACTCCTAGCGAAAAATGGATAATTGAGAGCGGATCTCGACATCGGATGTGCTCATTCACGATGCGGGAGTTGTTCGACGGCGGAATGCGTCAAACATTGTCGTAAGGGATTTGAACAACGTAGGTTTTGAGGGGGCACGGCCGGGAGGGGGCGGAAGCGGCAGCGACAACTATGCATTGTTCGCAAAATATTATTGCAAAATTGATTATTATATACATGTGGATTGAATTGTCATATACATGTAAATTGTGATGTTATTTTATCTTTGTATCGTTTAATAATATTATGTTGCAATACACATACATGTAAAAATTTCATAATTCGAAACGGTATCTCATGCATAAATTTCTCCAATTACCAAAATTAAATGATAGTACAATATATATATGTCTAATGCAAATTACGTAACTATATAGTGCAACACTACGTATATGTCTAATGCAAAATACGTGACTATGCAATGAAACAATAAACAAACGGTTGTTTTCTCTTTCCTTATTCAGGTTGCGTAATTTATGGATTCATATCAATTTGAATATTCCACTAAATCCTTCCAATAGG
Source organism: Leonotis leonurus (assembly GCA_026898415.1). Taxonomy (NCBI): domain Eukaryota; kingdom Viridiplantae; phylum Streptophyta; class Magnoliopsida; order Lamiales; family Lamiaceae; genus Leonotis; species Leonotis leonurus. Next base: position 496,964 of record JAPKLX010000025.1, read on the forward strand.
ATAAGTACCGATTAAAAAATTAAGGATTAATAATAATTATTAGATCCATTCTAACAAGCACACCACGTCAATTCCTTTTTTTTTTACTAATAATCTCCTTTTCCTTGAAACCATACAAAATATATATATATATATATATATATTTCATGTTAATTATAATCTAGAGAAAGAAATGTGATTTATTTACAGCTAATTTTTCTATGGGAATGATGGAAATTTTATTGAACAATTTATTTTTCCTCATTTATATATTATCATTAAATATTATTGGCATAAAACTTCGTTTCCATCATAGAGAATGTGTTAAGTAACATGCAACACACCAAAAGTGTTTATCATTTATCTTCTGTCTAAGTGAGTAAATTATATATACTTCATCAGTTGATTAATCTTATTTGAGATTTGACACATCAGGCTATTGTTTTAATAGCGTGTTTTGATTTTGAATGTGAACATGTAAAGTCAATTCGTTTGTGTTCCATCTAATTTATCATTTTTAATTAAATTATATTTATATTAAATAAAGTTTAATTAAATTTTACTTAATTTATATGTATTATGTATAGTGGACCTTCTTACTTAATATGGTAAATTTCAAGCTGATCAAATAATTTTTATGTGCTACTCAATACTTTGTGTAAATTTAAACAACATTGATAGAAGGAAAGACTACATTTTATCCATTTGATTAGTAACTAAGTTTCCGTACATGATATTTTTTATTAGAAACTTACTGGGGAACTTAGCTTCAAATTTTAACTACGTAATTATAAAATGCCAAGTCAGTAATTAAATATAAATATGTTTAATTATAAATCAACTTAAACATTATTTATTAACAATATATATATATTAGAATCACTCCACAGCTCGCGGTAGACACAACTTAACGTGTCAACGGCTAATGTGGGAGTTCCTCATCAATATACGGGGTCACTATAATTTTTCATTTTTATTATTATTTTATGTTTGGTAATATTAAACCATATTCTAATTAATAAATTATAGTTAGAAAATAAAAGTTAATAAAAATTTAATATTTATATACAAAACATGTCATGTTGTTCGCGGATATATTAACTCCATCAATCGCAGAAACCTGTGAGTATTTTTGATATACAGTATATATAACTAATGAATGCGCTCTAACACAACAAAAAGGAAGGATAGTATAAATAGAAATGAACGGTGATTCTACAAGTATTAATTACTTTGTGTAGTACAAGTACAACTCGGCAAAAATCCAAGAGTGTACGGGATGTATATTTTAGCTTTTTTCAAAGGAAAAGAAGAAAAACAAATATTTTTATTTTTTTTATTATTATATATTCGTTCTATTTGTCAAAATTATTTTTATTTATTTCAAACTCGAATTTTAATAATATACTGGACATTTAGGAAAAAGTATAATTTGAATCTCTTTTTATTTATTATTCTTTCTATCGCAATAAATGCAACATTAAAATAAGCAACCTTAATAACTTATTACCATTTTGAAAGATGGGACAATAATATTAGGACATTCTGAAAAAAAAAAAAAAAAAAGTGTAATGAATATTAAGACGGAGGGAGTATATTTCATTATATTGTGAATATCAAATAAATTTTAAATTGTACATGATTTATTATTATTTTTAATTAAATTATATTTATTGAATAATTTTTTTAAATTATAAATGAAAAACTTAAAGTAAATAATTTTTATAAACATTAATTGGTGTCATAATATTATATAATGTTCTATAAGCATACAAATAATTATAATTTTTGTTATTTTCAATTATTATAATTATTAAATTCATATGTGGAAGATAATATTAATATTTTGTGTTTATATTTTATTATTTATTTTGGTGATATGTATAGGTGATCATTTTTTATTTTTGTAAATAATTTGTGAATACGTTAAATAATACATACTGTATACATATGAATCTTCGTCGTTAAGATATTATATGAAATGCTCCTCTCGGAGCCTCGATCGGAATGATATGTTATAATTACGGATTCGGAAAAATAAATTAGGAAAACTAGATTTCATTAGTTAACCATGTTTTATTATAGTATTCTTTATTATTAAATTATCAACGCCTCATTTATGATAGCATGCATGTCTAGCTAGTTTAGTTAACTCCGATAAAAGTTGTTCTTTTAAAGGGAAAAACTTGTACATGTGTTGAGCTCAAACTCAGATTACAGAGAAAAAAATAACCATCTACACAGTTACACTACTCCCACATCATCATTCATTACTTATGAATTCATGTTGTTTTCTCTTTTATGTGGTATTTTTTTGTTGTAGTGAGTGAATTTAAAAGTAATTGGTGCTCGCTTTGACGGAATCGGAAGAATAAGAATAAAATGGTTTGGCTCACTGCTGATCTGAAGAGTTACGAATCATATTAATTTCCTTAATTACACCTTATTTTAAAGAAAACTATAAAATGAAATTATATGTATAATGAAAGAGTGAATTTATGCAAATGACAAATGTGGTGAAGAAAAGAAGCACCGCCACCATCTGCCACCTCCAGCTTTCAAGGAATAAATATTTCAGAGAACATATAATTTCTTTCAAAATTAATTCACTTTTATTCTTCTTCAAAAAAGAGAGTGGTTTTGAGATATTTCATTGCTGTTTGGATATAGTACGGACTGTGGGCGCCCTTTGAGTTGGGATAGTGGTTTTCCTCCCTCCCACATATATATTTTTCATTATTTATTTGCTCCTCTACATATAATTAATTATTAAGATGCGTTTACTAATAAAACAGACTTAATTCTGAATGATTCCATGTTAATTTTTATTTTTCAGATCGTTTCAGTTCAGATTTGATAATAGATGCATATCAAATAACTAATTTTATATCAACAAATTAATTAAAGAATTTAGAATATTCTGTTATATAATTTAATTGTAAATAGTAAATATAACTAATTTAATTATTCCAACTTATCTTAGTAAATATTTGGAAATTTTATATAACTTCATCAATTAAAAAGGGGGACAAGAATAGTAAGTAAGTAGGAGTATAAAATTAAAAGTATATTATAAAATTAGTAATAAATTCGTATGTGTCTACAAAAGGCAAATGATACATTGTATCTCCCTCCATCCACGTTGTATGATGATGTTTGGATGGCGTATTCCATGACGGCCTATTTCCTTCATGCAAATTTAACATATATTAATTGTACTTGTGGCAATCATCTTTTCAATTTTCCAAATATTTAAGATTAGTTTATCTATTCTACTGATTTAAAATAAGTATTAATTATTTTTTCTACTATTTCAATTTATGAATGACCTCATGGGTATCCGACACCCGCCAGTATCCAATCCTAATAGAAGTGGGTTTGAGAGATATTTAGTATCCATTTAGTTCGTGTGTATGTGTATGAATAGTTTTATACACGCGAAACTCGTATATCCGTGAAAATTTATCAACAAAAAGCCTGTAAAAAATTCTGCATAGCCACCTAATATTAACCATATTTATCTATTTTTTTATATAAAATTATATATTATTCTCACAAAAAATTATACTCCCTCCTATTCGAAAAGAATGTCGACCTATGCTTGGGCACATATATTAATAAAACAAAATTATACCAAATGAACCTTATTTAATACTCTCTCTGTCCCATTAAAAATGGCTCTCTTCTTTCTGCATGCAGACCAAGATAATCTCTTCTTTTTGTTTACCCCAATACACTTAAAACACAAAAAAATACTATAAAAGAAATGGGCCAACTTTAATGGGACGGATGAAAATGTAAAAAAGGGCCATCTTTAATGGGACGAAAGGAGTATCATTTATTACTTAATAAAACCTTAAATGTTGAAGGAAGAAATGAATATAAATGTGAATAGCTATTTCCGTGAGGTATTGTAAATGTGGAAATAGAAACATAAATAAATTAATAAATAAGGTTAAATCTGGTATAATAGAGTAGAACGTCATATATTTTGCAAATTTTCTAAAACTCTAAAACGTTGATTATATATTATGAATAGCAGGGAGTATTTTTTTTTATTGATCAGAAAAGAAAATTTTATTAAGTAGCCAAAAAGGTATGAGACGTACCACGATAAAACTCTTTTCCGAAGATTCCAAATCTTTAGCGACACACCAAAACCAAATTCGACATTTGATCTCTTCTTCCATACGCTTAAAGTGTCAATTAGCGTTTTCGAACGTCACCTTATTTCTCCATCGCCAAATAGTCCACATCACACATATCCAAAGCCCCTTCAATCACCTTTTTATTTTGCTACGCCCAAATAAACTGGAAAAAAGGCAAAAATGTGCCTCCATGGAGCAAGGAGCAGCCCATTTCACACCAATCCAATCAATAATTGTATCCCATATTCTATTGATGGAACTGCAGTCAAGAAATAGATGGTGAGCTTTTTCAACCACCCATCCGCAACCGCGACATCCACTCTCTTGCATCGGGAGATTAATTCTTGTAATGATATTGTCGCAAGTTGGTAGCCTATTCATCAGAGCTCGCCAAACCATTATTTGAGCTTTTAACGGAGCAATTGCATTCCAGATAAGTTTCTCTTTAACTCCCTCCATCTCATTATGATCTGTCTGCGCCGTGCTAGATAATATGTCTTAAATATATTTTGGGGGTGATAGATACCCACGAGTGGTGGGTTAATGAGTATTCAACGAGTGGTGGGTTGCGAGTACCTGATGGGTGGCGGGTTCGCATGTACCCGATGGATGGTGGATTTGAGTGAATTTAATATCCATTTAGTTCGTGAATATAAATATGGATAGCTACTATCCATACCCGCCGTGTCTCATTGCCACCCCTATATCACATATTGTTCTGCAGATACGTGGCTAGTTTGTAGGAGATCACTTTTCTAATAAACAAATTTATTTTAAGATAACGAAGTTTTAATTCTAATATGAATACGGTATTGTAACAAACATTTAAGAGTTACTAAACTCAGATAAGTTGGAATAAGAAATAGATAAAAGTAACTATAAATTAATATATTTAATGTTTATTAATTAAGATTAGATTCATGTAATATCTTAAAATTGTGATTAAACATACAATTATTTATTTAATAAATATTTCATTTAGAAAGGTGATATTAAAATAATTATAATAATATTGAAAATTGTAATCAATTCTTTCGTAATGAGTAAACACCTCCTCTCCTTAGATGATGATTTATGATTCACGTTTGAATAATCACTGATTATTTCAGCCTACATTTGAGAAGGTGTATTGAAGTTCTTAAAGTTTGTCTTACGCCCACTAAAATAAAGATTACGTTTAATTCCAAAAGAATGTACACTCAATTCTAACCATGATCTTTGTAATGGGTCAATTAAAAAAAAAAATTTGTCTGGTAAGAGTATCTTTTCCAATTAAGCTAAGACTTCAATTAAATCACTATTTCATATATAAATTTATATATAAAATTTCATTAGTCTCACTCCAGATATTCTATTTTATATTCAATCGGGTATATTATAATAATAAAGTAAGATATTTAAGAAGGTAAGAGGTAACTAATTGTTTTTGAAAATCTATTAGGGGGACACGGACCCCATTTTTTTTTTATAAAAATCATGTATGATTAAATTATTTATCGATCTATAATCAATAATTAAGTTAAATTGAATTTAATATATATAATAATTTTTACTATTTTCTCCGTCTCATTGTTTTTACTTTCTTTAATAAAAAATCAGTCATAATTTTAGTCAAAAGTGTTGGAAATGAGGGAGATTACGGAAACACAGAACTTATTTTTGAAATAAAAGTTGATTTTTATAACAGAGCATAACATTTCATTTAGTAAAATAGATCATTAAAATATTTTCTTGAATAATTTTCAAATAAGTTCATATATTCTGTTTTTGCTTGGTCTTTTAGGTGTAGGAAATGTTGACAACATATAGGAATGAGTGATGAGTCCATATAAGTCTAGAGCAGTCCAACGAATTGGTCCATCATCACAACAACTTTATTATAATTAAATGTGGGCTTGGGCTTGTGTTGAGCCATTCGCAATGGGTCCATCATCACAACAATGCCAATGCCATTCTGATTGTAGGAAATAATCTACAATTTCTTTTTTGTAAAACAATCAATATTTGTGGTACATTTTAGTGGTGTGCTTTAGTCTATTTAATTAATAGTACTATCATATGTAAGGAGGGTTAATGCCAAAAATTTCTTGCCCTAAAACGATTTAGTCTGACTTGGTCATATTGAAAATAGCCTTAAATAATACAATTAGATTACCTCGAAAATCTAATGGTTTGGTCAGATTAATCGAATTCCTTATCGATTGGCTGTTAAATTATCTTCTAGATTTGATAATATGTTTTTTTTTCTCTTCTAAATACTTGTGGCATGTATTTTCATTGTTTTCCATAAGCTGTACTCGTCATGAAATTTAAAAACTTATAATTATTGAGTAGTTCAAATTCAATTACAAACATGCAAATTAAGTGTTTTTATATCATATAAAATTTACTATTTATTTTGGTAGCGAAATACAGTTTGGTCATAGCATCCAATAATTACTAAAATTCAATGTCAAAAGGTCTTACAATAAGTAGGCCTAGGCCTAGCTAGTTACTACTACTTACTAGTTAGAAGTATAATAGGCATCCGAGTAGTTTTACTTCATTTTAATTTTTGCCATTACACAAAACTTTACATTTTAAACTTTTCTTTTATAATTTACATTTTAAACTTTTCTTTTATAATAATTGGACTCACTAACTCATACACACAACTCAATTAAAAATAATAAATAATGTAAGATCCAAACTCACTCAATGCACACAATTACTTATAAATACTAAATATGGCGGGTCCAAACTCCACTCAATGCCCACAATCACTTATAAATACTAAATATGGCGGGTCCAAACTCCACCCACCATACACCCTTACACAAAGTCAAAACACATAAATTAAAACTCTTGCAGGGTCAAAGTGTCAAGATCTTTCATGAACGTAAGAGTACTACAATTTTCTTGTTCCGACCAATAAAATACTACTCCCTCCGTCCCATTAGATTAGACACATTTTTACCAAAACTGTGAGACATAAGTGTGTCTAATCTAGGGCTGTCAAAGTGATCGAGCTTGGCTGGCCCGGCCCAGCCCACCGAGCTAAATTTATATTACGGGTCGGGCCGGGCTGCTCAAATCAAGCCCATACCCGCCATCACAGGTCACCGGGAAAATGGGTCAAATTGGTTCATGAATTAAAATTTTATTTTTATAAATTTAGAATATAATGAAAATTAATTACATTTTCTAAAGTTCTAAAATAAATAAAAATAGTCCATATAAGTTTAGTTTATTATTATATTTAACGTAGGTTTGTTAATTTTTTAGTATTAATTAGAGTACAAAAATAAGTTTGTAATAAAATCAAATAAAATGTAATATTTCTAAATGATATAAAATTTTTATCAAAAATAAAATTTGACTAAATCATAAGAATATTGAAAATATAATTATTACGAGGGAAATGTATAATAATTATTATGAAAAAATTAAAATAATATTAAAAATATGGTTGGTCCCGTAGCCCACTGGGCTTTTTGGCCAAAGCCCATATATTCATCGGGCTAATGGGCCGGGCTAGTTCGGCCCGTAACTTTTTGGGCTTCTATATTTTGAGCCCAATCCGGCCTTAACTACGGGTGGATCGGGTAAGCCCATCAAGCCAGGCTATTTTCGGCCAATTTTGATAGCTCTAGTCTAATCTAATGGGACGGAAGATGGGGGAGGGAGTACAATAAAGTTAAGGGTTTATTAACTTATATGCACAAGTCTGAATATGATTGAAGCAAACAAGAAACGAGAGTAGTTGTCTTGCGTTGTATGCATATTACATTGGTTGAAATTGAAAAATATATAATAAGTAACATATAAAATAATGAAGTTGGAATGCAATGCAATAGTAATAATGAATGAGTGTAGTTTGGATTGCAGAGGAAGGGACAGAAGGGACTGAATTTGATTCCAATCCAAACCACTAACAAACAAAGGCTTCCCTAAACACTAATTAAACTCGCTCAGCTTTTTCGACTTTGATCCGCCGCAGAATACGTGACTTTTTCTTACCTCGATTTCCTTCTCTTTTATTTTCTACCTCACACACATACTAGTATTAATTTCGGCATAAACTCTAATCTCCCTCTTACTCGATTAATATAGTCAAACACATACTTCTATTATAAAATATATATATAGAGAGAGAGAGCATCATCTAACCTCGATAGCCTATTCATCAAAATGTCATACCAAAAAGTTAACCAAACAATGCTCATTAACTGGACCAGGCCAACTTTTAAGGTTTCCTTAATTTACATCGATTTTTAGTATTTTTTTAATTTAATTTGATTTTAATTTCAAGAAATTTGATTTTTAGGTTCAGATTCATTTCGTAATGGAAAATAAAAATATCAGTTCGATTTAAGGATTTGGATTTGATTTTTAATGAACTGATCATCTCCCCATGCATGCTGGCCTAGTCAAATTAATCACGTATTTGTAATTTAATTGGATTTATATAGAATACATGCACATATAGATCATGCAATTTGCATCAAAAAATTAATTTTAGACCAACTCCGTTATCACAGTAAAACATCAATTTTTGTGTATATAGTTAATATATATAGTATGATGAGTAAGTGAAAAATATTTGGAATATATTAATTTTTTTATTTAATTTGGTAGTAACTATATATATGGTTTGAGACGGACGTTGAAGTTGAAAATAACAGTAGTAATTAGCATTAGTCCAAACTCCACATCAAAAAGGTGTCGGTATCAACATTGTAAACTTGTTACTCCCTCCCCCTCCGTCCACTAAAGTCGTTAACATTTTGACTTGACACGGATTTTAATAGAGTATGTTGACTTTGTGGAAAAATGTAGTAAGTGGAGATAGTGGATAGTAAAAAGTTAGTGGAGTTAGTAAGAGTAAAAAGGTAAAAAAGTGTGTCCAAAAAAGGAAATTTTTAAATGTTAACAATATTGGTGGACGGCCCAAAATGACAAAACGTTAACGACATTGGTGCACGGAGGGAGTAGTTAATTAGTACTCATAAACATTAGTGTAGAAAAGAAAAAAGTTTGGTGTTTGATGCACAAAGATCCGTACTCAAATACTAGCTACATCACATCTTATTCTGAGCCCAAAAGGTTTCCTCCAAATATTCTTATTTCATTTCATTTACTTTATTTAACCATGCATGTACTATCACCTAATAAATTAATTTCATATTTTAGACGAAGATGTTACTAATTTTTGTGCTTGATGATGATGTGATTCTCAGTATTATTATTTTAGTAATTATTATTTCTCAATAGTAAATTTGGAAAGGTGTCACGTGTTTATATTGAATTAATACCATATAATTAATGCCGCAAAAATTGAAAGAGTTTATTGTTAGAAAGTTTTTGAGCTCAACTCACCATCACAAGCTGTCATCTCGTTTTTCATTCATCAAAAATCTCACACACTTAAATAAATTATCGATCTACTTTTACACGCTTGGAAAGTTTCATCTATAATACCCAGAATACCCCTGATTTCTTTTAGATTTGTTTTTATCATACATATGCAGAAAGGACAACGAGTTCACTGCAACAAAATAGGAGTGAGTGAGAGTATGTACAAATATATATATATATATATATATATATATATATATTAATATACATATTTATTCCAATCGCGCTGTGACGCTGTCTTGTCATCAAATACTGGTTATTTAGGCGTGCGTGTGTTGGCCTAGTGGTAGTGAGGTTAATGTCCAAGACAATAGGTCTCGGGTTCGAGTACTCCGTGACGCAGCCATGTAATTTAAAGTTAATGTAATCCAATTTTTTAAATACTGCTTATTTGAACCACTTCAAACTTACTGTTCTTCGTTTCTAATTATTCCTTTCGGATTAATTATACTATTACAGTAATTTAATTTGTTTTTGTTGCATAAAATAATCAAGAATATACTGGGTTCACTTATATGCATGCGTTCTTATGCGATATAAGATTACTACTACTAGTTTAGAGGGATGCAAAGTGATCAATAAATTAACAAAATAAAATGAAGTAACTACCTCGATTTAGTTTATGATGTTTAAATCCTTAAGTTGAGGTAAATGCATCCAGTTGCCTATTCCCTTCGACAACGATAATATCATACAAAATATATTTAAAATTGCGTCTCTCTAACCTTAAGAAAATAGTGATTATGGTTTGAGCAGACTGCATTATAACAACTATAATTGGAGTCAGATTCCAACAAATGTGAAGCAACAGCCTCAGTTTCGTCTTTGTAGTATCATATTACAAACATATAAGTAGTATAAAATTTATGAGAATATTTAGGACGTAGAAATTGGTCAAAACTTGAACGAATTTCAGCTATGATATGAGAGACCCATCTTAATTTAGGCGAAAAAAGTTTACCCTCCTCAGCTGCACCAAATGTAAAACGATGTGGTTTCAATCTTTGGAGAAGCTAAATGACAAGTGCTAAGAATCTAAACTTACCCTTTGTGGAAATAGGATGTGAAGTTGCAAGAATCCAAAATTTCAGAATTTTTGCTCCTGTTGGAAAATTTTAATCCAGAAATCATCTTTAAAGAAATAATACTCAAATTGCTAAAGATGTCTGAATTCTTCGTAAAGTAGTATATTTTTTGTCCTCAGAATCAATAAGATTTCCACAACTCTGATGAAAACCAGACACTTTTTGCCCTAATTGTGAAAGAGCATTTGCTTTTGCATCAGTTCACTGAAACTACATAACAGCATAGAGCAAATTTGATACTCAATTCAATTGCAGGCAGCGATAACGATAGGTAAAAGTAACAAGTTGAAAAACAAAAGAATATCATTTTCGAAGATTATGAAATAGGGAACACGATCAAATAATTTAATTAGCTATGGAAATTTATGTGTACATATATATAGGCTTATAGTACACAGTTTTGTTGAGAACTGACATATATTTTATTTAAAGAAGAGGGTGTAAACATAAATGGTGGGACAGTAATTATTACAGTATGAAATGGTAAGAATAATAAGCATGAAATTCAAGAAACTGAGCTCTTATTTACACCATGAGATCTTCCATTCTTCATGAAGCAAATGCCAGAATCAATCTTGAAAATGCCAAAATACCAACGGTTTACCCCTTGAATTTGGTTACCGTTGCAACGAAATGGGAGGAAAACGTGGGTATTTTGGGCAAACTCAAACCAAAATAAAGAACATAATAATTATATAAGATATGATGAAAAAAGAAGAAGAAGAAGAAGAAAGAAGTCCACTAATTATGCAGAGGATCTGGGCAGCTGGGTATTCTCCTCTTGAAATCTTCGTACGTTCCATTATTAGTGGTGCTGTTCAGATCGGAAAGTCTGCTGTTGAAATACTCTCTGAAGATCTCCGTTTGGCTCCTCGGCGGAGCCGCCTCCGTAATCCGGCGGTGTTGCTCTGGAAATAATCTGATCGCCACGACCACCGTGTTCTGCCCGGATATGAAGACGTGGAGAAGCGAGATCAGGAGCAGCATGAGGAGACAGGAGGAGTAGAGCGGTGCTCTTCCGCCGGAAAAAGACATCGCCGCCGGCGAACCCACATAAAGTTCCCAAGATTATAGTCTTGTTGTGTATAGACGACGACTTTGAGTTAGATGAGCTTCTGTTTTCTTTTTTGGGTTGGAAAGTTGTTTAACTTTTCCCGACTGAGATAGTAGTCTCTCTCTCTCTAGGTAGAGCGACAGGGATGGAACGCGGAGCAGCTCGAGTATTTGAGAATGAGTTGACGGCTTTCTGCTTTACATACAAGATAGATACAGACACACACACACACAAAAGAGAAGATAATAGGGGGTGGGATGGGACCCACTGATTGACTCATGTATCAAAAAACTGTCTTTCGATTTCCGAATTTAATCATTCACATCTTTTTTCTTTATAATTATTTATCATACTTATATGTGTTGCTACTAAAATTGGAAGCTAATGCATTTCTTTAGTTCAATCATCATCATCAAAGTATATATACCATTTAAGGACTTCTCTTGGTGCCCAAAACTAATATATATTTTATATAGCCTAACTATATATAATTAATGTTGTATTTTATAGGAGTATAATAGTTATTATAATGTAGAATTGTTTAATATCAATATATGCGGCAACGAATAGTGGTTCAAATAATTCTACCAACCACATGTTATTTTAACTCCAATAAATAAATAAAAACATTTAATTAATTAAAGGACTTCTTCTATTCACTTTTTCATTTTGGCAAGGAATAGAAGTCAATTTCAACTCCTTCAGAAAAAATCTAAAAATTAATGAGCTACTTAAAACCTTAGACGATGTTATTTATCTAACATACTAGAATATTTTTTTAATTGGGATTAAGTCTCACTTCTGTCAAATGCCTGCATGACAATATTATTATGATTTACATGGATATTACTAATACAAGTCTATTTGCCAGATATATATATATATAGGTGTAATTAACTATATTTGCCAAACAATAGGTACAATTATTAGGTGGACCAACATATGTATATATATATATATAAATAATAAAAGTAAGTGAAAATTATTATCAAAATTCTCGAGTCTAAATAATTATTAAAGAAAACGACTTCACCGTGCTAACGTCAGTGAGCAAGCTAAGTTAGCACAAAGAATTCCATGTTACATAGTTGTAAGTTGTACCGCTATAGTTACCTAAGAAAAAGCCTATATATATAGTCAAAGACCAAGAATTAGTGTCACCATTCATATTTGGGAAATTGGAATAAAATGATGAAACAAATCTCATCTAAAATTTTAATCTAAATTGTCGTTATTTGAAGGCGGCCATTTGATGTAGTTTAGGTGATTTGGAATGAAGAAGTAATAATTAATTAATTGATTGATTAATTAAGACAGTGACATAGATTAGGAAAACCATGAGTCATGCATGTTCGAGCGTAATAGGTTGGCTAGCCGGGAATCTCGCTTCGGTGTTGATAAATATTTTTGTTTCGTAATGACTAATTGTTGTAATATATACACAACCACGTACTGGATTTATATATTATAATTCTTTTAATTATTTCCAAAATTTTCATAAATCTTGAAACAAGTAGCTAGCTAAGTGCTCAGTTGTACAAACTCAATAGTGAAACTTGTGAACCACTTCGAAATACTGATTGTTTTTGGTTTTAATCTTGTTTTCTGTCAAGTCATAGACAAACGTGGTACACTTCAATTATATAAATATATCATATTTTGTGGAGTACAAAATAAAAATTATATGATGACTAGACGCAATAGATTAAATTAAATAAAAGTTACCATAGCAACTGTGATAATTATAATTAAAAGATTTAATCAGAAATAAAGAAAGAATGAATTTTCGGATTTAATGATAACTTTATTATTATTCTTACAAAATTCAGCTGCAGGCAATATCATGAATTTTTGTTACAAACAGAGAGTGGTGGCAGAAATGCCCATTCCCAAATTTATTACGACGACGGTGATGTCTCTGCTCTGAAGATAGAAATAAATGTTATCACGAACAATCAACAATAAATTAAAACCCTCGACAAAATTCTTATGGCACCAAAAATTTAGTAGTTGAATATTTATTATTCTTAAATATATGTGATAAAATTAATTATATTTATAGCTACTGGCCGATAAATTAGAAAATTAATTGATATCACTTTCAAGACAGCAATATTATATGTACACTATATATTTTTGTGTTCAGATCTCAGTCTTCGATCCTTACTTTACTTGTTGTTTCGAAATAGTATTATTAATTTAATAAGGGAAATTTTATGGTGATGAAATTAAATCAAATGAATCCGGATAAGTAGGGGTTAAATGGTCTGAATATTGAATATGAAAATACTTTTTTCTCTGTCTTAAAACCCTTGGCGATAATTCACGATTTAAATAATGAAATGGTTTGAAATAATTAATTTCGCCATTTCCGAAAGGTCATCTACAGCTATCTAATAAAATGAAAAGTTTGAAAAGGATGATAGAATATTTAATTTGGCTAATAGATTAATTAATATTAAATCTTGTTATGTGTACATATATTAATTTATTTACAAGCCCTTTATATTTTTTTCACTGTGAAATTTATTATATCATTATGGGGAATTGAATTGAATAAAATCTCAGTTTTTTATATTCCAATGTGCATATCGTAAATATACAATTATGTCGTGTTTTTCTTTAAAGAAAAATTTAGTCATCTAAGGTCCTGATCAGATGCTATGGTTACATCCCAAATATAATGATATCTCATATTTAAAATTAATAGTTTAATTTAAAATTTAATCAAAGATGTTTAATCACCAGAGTTTCTATCACACCCTCACCCCTACCAAAATATATCCCAAGTGGAGTATTATCTTTTTAATCTCAACCACATCCCAAAGACAAACTTTGTTTTCTAATTATATGAAAATTACCTTCCAACCAAATATTTTTTTATTCTTTAAAATTTATTCTTAACTCATGATCCCATATTATATTTCATTATTAATTTATCTTAAAAATTGAACCGGTCTAAAATTACAGTTAAAAGATTATACTAATGTTTTAAATCTCCTCTTATTTCATCATTCATTTATTTTGTAAATTACAATTCCACTATTTACCTTCATCCACCACATTTTAAGGAATTATTCTTCCTTAAAATAAGACAGAAAACGAAAATTTTCTTTTGAATTTTGAATAGTATTAAAAATCATATGTTTTCGATTATCTAATATTATAATGAAAGTAGAATATATTTATGTTGGTTTTAAAAATGCTATAATTTCTTTCTGAACTAAACATGATGATTTCGATTCATTTGGCTCTCACGCTCAAAAAGTTATCATAGTCTGTTTATGAATGTAATGACTCTATTCTCTTCAAGTCTTAAAAACCCTAAAAGCGAATCAAATGCAAAATAAAAATACTTAGAGAACTATTCTTAACAAAATGAAAAATTATTTCTTTTTTCTTCACTTCAAATTTTAACTTGTAGATAATATTGGTGGGGAGGTTCACCTGTTTCAAAATTTCATATTTAAAGTTATTTTCAGTACTGAGTGAAGGTTCAGTACTGTGAGTGAAGGTAACTTCAGTATGAGAGTTAAAACTCAGAGATTAATTCTTCAGTCTACAACAAGTGTTTGACTGATGAACTAATATTTTAAGTGTAGCAGTGTGGAAGTGATGTTTTTACAAAATTACTCGTTTATCAAAAATCTTAATGTTAATGTTCAACTTTGCACTTAATCAGTATTTAGTTTATGCAATAGAGAGTTAGAAGAATAAGGAATACTGAAAGTAAATAGCGAAGACACAAAGTTTGGTTTGCATGGTTCCCAGATAAAAACTCCTACATCCACGGTTCTCGATGTGAGTCGAGGGTTTCCAACTAAATGGAGTGTTTTAAAGTGATCAACCTTGAGAGGTTTGATGTACAATGGTTTCTGATCACTAGCTTTCAGCTAATAAACACTAAGTCTAAAAGCTTGAGAGCGATAAGAGCGTTAGATAGCTTGGTAACCGGTATTCAAAACGTTTGAAGTAGCGGGGTATTCATAGGACACTCTCAAGAATACATCCGTTGTGAGAGAGAACTTCGTCCGTAGCATTTGAAATTCTTTCCGTTGGAGTAGTCGTCCTTTCTGCAACAAGATTTGCTTCACCTACTAAGATCTTTTCCAGAAATGGAAATACCTATAAAAAGTAGTTGTATTACTCAGTGGCGAGCTTCCAGAGACTTTGAACTTCAATAGACGAGATCTTCATAATTCAACGTTTTTTCATCTTCAATACTTCAGTATTGGAGTTCAGTATATGGTTATTCAGTATTGGCTTAGAAACTGAGTTATTAAAACTTCAATGTTGGCTCTGGTACTTCAGTCTTGAGTTCCTCAGGGTGGTGAATGTACCTGTAAACTGAACTCCTTAACATATGAGTTCTAAAATAAGACTAAAGATCAGACTATTAGGGAAGGTTTTAAAATCTGAATCAAAACTTTTATAAATATTTCCCAACAGATAATAAGAAATTAAATAAAGAATAATTACTCTAGACTATTTTGAAGGAATAAATTTATAATCAAAGAAAACGTCAATTTCAAAGTATATATACACATTCAATGTTTAAATTGATTCAAGCATGTATCAAACACTTCATAATATATGTTTCATTGATCTAAATAATTTAACAATTAAGATTTATTTTTAGTTAACTCATGTAGAATTATTTTTATTTGATCCTTTCCATATATATATATATATATATATATATATAGGATATAGATCATATACAAAAGGATTTTAAAGTAGGAAATATGAAATAATCTCAACCGTTTAAGTGGATGATCGGACGGCTGAGATCTTGACCGAGTTTTTCATGCATTGTTATACTACAATGCACGCGCAATTTTTATTTTATAGTAATTAAGGGCAAATCAGTAATTTAATTGTTAAATGCATTGTTTTTAACTGGTAAATGCATTATTTTTAACTGTAAAATGCATTGTGAAGATGTAATTGAGTTATGCATTGCATTTAACTATGAAATGCATTGTATTTTGAACGCGTATGAACGCGTATAGGGGATTTTTTTACCAAAATATCATTCGTGCATCGTTCAAAGCGATGGAATGCACCGCCTTTTTAAGTAGATCAGATCCGTCCGATCATCCAAATTAATGGCCCAGATCATTTCCTATTTCCTACTTTAATTTCTCTTTTTACCTGAACCACTCCCTATATATATATATATATATATATATATAATTTTAATATTTTAATATATGTAACTTTTATTAATATGAATATAAAATGTGCGAGTCCAATCGATCATAATATCTAATTAAATTATGAACAATTATATTAATCAAAATTTACTATTTGTAATTATAATTACTAAGTTTCGATTATGATAACTAATTATTAGTTATGAAATAAATATAGTTGGAATTTATTAATTATAATTATGATTCAATAATTCGTACAAAATTAGACTTAAAATAGTAAA
This sequence comes from Leonotis leonurus, assembly GCA_026898415.1. Lineage (NCBI taxonomy): Eukaryota > Viridiplantae > Streptophyta > Magnoliopsida > Lamiales > Lamiaceae > Leonotis > Leonotis leonurus. The sequence goes on from JAPKLX010000025.1 coordinate 514,064, forward strand.
AAATAATTGAAAAATAGTAAAAAATTAGAATTAAATAATTATAATTATGATTCAATAATTCTTATGATTCATTAATTAGATAATTGAAAAAATAGTAAAAAATAAATATAAATTAGAGAGCTTTGTCATAGTATATTCTAATTAAATTATGAATAATTAAGGAGAACTGGCTAGAGTTTACTATCGCAATGACGATTTATTGGGGGGTGTATTGGTTGCGGATTGTGTAGGATTTTATTAGACTTTTAAAATCCAGGGGTATTCAATTCAGATTTTTAAAAGTCTTTTAAAATCCTGAGGTATTCAATATGGATTTTAAAAAATCTTACAAAATCTGTAGGTATTCAATAATCTATGGATTTTAAAAGTACATGGATTTTAAAGGATTGTCTTCCAAAAATATAGATATATTGTACACTAGAAAATCTCTCATAATCATTCAAGATTTCAAAGGATTCTCTCAACAATACTACAAGTGTGTACATATATGCCTCTGTATTTCTTCCGTTTCACTCAAACTTCTATATCCCACTCAAATCTTCATCACTACCTCCAACTTCTATTCTTCTTGGTTTCTTTGTCAATCTGAGAGAAACCTTTTTGCCCAAAAGGAGGAGTGTTTACTGTGGAGGTCACGCCATTGTTTTGGTACATTACTTTCTATATTGTATGAACGATTCTTGAATCGCCCACGCTGTTCTGTTTCTTGATGCAACAGTGTAGCTTTTTTTTTTTGTGATTCTTGAGAGGATCCGAATCGTTTTACTTATTCTGCTTTTACTTTCTATTGAAACTTGGCTATTGGTTTTGAACAAATTATTCTCTCAACAACTTGGCTGTTAGAATGTTTGAGAATGCTCCTTAGAAAGATATATATATATATATATATATATATATATATATATGTCTCCTTAGTCTCTTAGAAATTTTATCATGCTCTGTATTAAAAAACTATGTTCTGTATTGAGAATGCTATATATTAATCAAGCATGTTTGAGAATGCTTTATCATTCTCAAGACTGCACCTTTGTAAATGTGCTTTTTTGTCTCTGTTCTGTATTGTATGAACTTATAATACCTTTGTAAATGTGCTTTATCATGCTCCTTAGTCTTGTCAAGACTGCACCTTTTATCATGATAAGATATTTAAGATGTTGATTAATATATTGTTTTTAATGTTAAGATTATTATTGTTACTAATTGGACTTATCTTTCCCATCTAACTTGTAATTTCGATTTTCTGCAATCAAATTAATTATATATACTTCCATGCATTAATTATGTGAGTAGAGCCTTTATTCGTTACTTTAAAAAACTAATAGTGATTTCATATTTTATCTACATGCTTCAATTGTCACAGCTAATACACTAGAAGTATATTCTTTTGAGATATAGTTGATTGAGTGATTTTTTCAGTTTGTTAATTTCGTGGTGTGAGATGTGTAGAAACTACTAAGGTATTAAATAATATATTATATACGTATATATCATAATAAGTTATTTTGTGTCTATTAATATAGTAATATTATCATGGGGGATTCACAACAAGATACAAAAAAGAAGACATCCTATGAACAATGGACTAAGGAACAAAGCGACTTATTGTTAGAACTCATGGTTGATGCTGCAGCTCGGGGATGGCGTGATAGTAGTGGTATTTTTAACAAATCAACGGTGGAAGAACAAATAATTCCTCTTCTTAATGAACGACTTGGGTGTAAGAAAACCTATAACAATTACCAAAGCCGCCTCAAATGGTTTAAACATCGTTGGTTATCTTATTCAAACCTTATGAGGTTTAGCTCTGGTTTTGGGTATGACCAAACTACTAAAAAGTTTACAGCTTCAAATGAAGTATGGGATGCGTACTTAGAGGTAAGCTTCTTAAGCATTATATAAATTTATTTTTTTTGAGTACATAGTAAATTAATATATATTTTTCATTTATTTATGTTAGGCTCACCCAAAAGACGCGAATTTGCGCACTGGGGAATGTCCTGATTATGAGGACTTGGAAATTGCTGTAGGAAATGGTGTTGCCGTAGGAAAAAATTCTATTGGGCTGGGTAGTGCTACTGATGCGAGGATATTAGGAGATGATGAAAATTGAGATGTATGCATAGAAGATTTGAATTATGATGTTGAAAATGAGATATTTGTGGGACTATCTCAAAATGATCTACCATTTGGTTCCACACCACCTTCAGGGTTCCCTGAAGTGTCCGAGGTCTCCGCACAAAGAAGAAGTCAACCCAAAAGAAGCATAGCTCAGTATGAAGCAAATTCTAGTTCTATTGAAAATATCCTTCAGAATGATCTCATGGAAGAGATTAAAAAACTAACAAGTACTTTCGAAGGAGTTCATAGTCTCTTAGAGAAAAGAAATATCATACTAGAGAAAAGAGAAAGAGAAAGAGCTTATACAACTTGGGATGCTATCAAAGAGATCCCAAATTTGAATGCAGACATTCGCCTCAAGGCATTTGACTTGCTTGACACCAAGTCAAAAAAAGATGGGTTTTTGAAGATGACTATTGAGGAAAGAGCTAATTGGATAGCTTACAAGATTAGCGAATAGTTATTTGAGTCATGTATTAGATATTATGCTATATTTTGTTGGAGATCTTTTTAAGACTTTTTTTTATCACTATTTTGTTTGGATTTTTTAAGATTTTATTTGATCAAATATTTGATATTAATGAATTTCATATTTTTATTATTATTTGTGTCATATGTCGATTTAAGTTGTGTGCATTTGAATATATGATCCTTGAATTTGTGCTTGAATCGATATATATATTTACTTCATAGTGTATGATTTAATTAATCTTATTTACCATGTTCCTATTTTTTATATGCAGCATGGAAAATCGTGAAATATTGGAAGAAGAAATAGATGAAGAAGAAATGGAAGACGAAATAGATGAAGATTTGGAGATGGAACTTTACGAACAGGTTAGGCTCTTGATGTTGGCAATTAATGCAGTGATAGTTTTATTAAGAAAAATTGCTATGATGTCTCGGCGTATTGAACCTTCTTTGAAGCGACGACCAATTACCAGAACTGGATATCATTTTGTACGTAATATGATCGATGGAGATCCACAAAGTTTTCGACAGTTGTATAGGATGTATCCAGATGCGTTTCTAAAGTTATGCACTATCATTAGAGAGAAAACTCATCTAGAAGATACAAGATACATATGTGTCGAAGAAATGGTGGCAACATTCTTGATTATTATAGGACACAATGACCGATATGGTAATGTTCGCCAAAGGTTCGGTCGTTCACATTTTGCTACTAGTCAAAACTTCAACAAAACCTTAAAGGCATTGAACACTATAGCACCGAAAATGATGGTTAAACCGTCTATAGGGATGCCCGCTAAAATTCAGGAAAGTACAAGGTTTAACCCTTTCTTTAAGGTATAAATGCATTTTTTTATTATTAATATAAATTTTGTAGTTTTCTTTTATCAAATCTTCATTTCATTTTAGGATTGCATCGGAGCTATAGATGGAACACATATCCCAGCAAGGGTAACAGGCCGAGAAGTAAGCAGTTATCGTAATCGTCATGGTATTCAATCGCAAAATGTTTTGGCAGCTTGCAACTTTGATTTGCAGTTCATGTATGTGCTTAGTGGGTGGGAAGATTCGGCACATGACTCAAAACTTTTAAATGATGCATTATCAAGAAGAAATGGGCTTCAAGTGCCTCAAGGTACCATACTTTTTATTGTGTTTATGTTTTTTGAACAGTGACAAGTAAACTAATTATAGAAATTGTATTTTTAGGTAAATATTTTCTCGTGGATTGTGGATTTGCTAACCGACGTCAATTTTTAGCTCCATTACGTGGTGTTCGATATCATCTAAAAGATTTTGGTGGTCAAGGTCGTCACCCCAGAAATGCAAGTGAGCTTTTCAATCTTCGTCATGCATCATTAAGAAATGTGATTGAGAGAATTTTTGGTATTTTCAAATCGCGATTCATAATTTTCAAAACCGCGCCTCCGTTCCCATTTCAAACACAAGCGGAGTTAGTATTGGCTTGTGCTGGATTACACAAATTTCTTCGAAAAGAATGTCGCTCTGATGAATTTCCAGTCGAATATGGAGAAGATCAAGATTCACCACATCTCGACATGGAAGATGAAAATTTGGAATTGCTTTCTCAAAGCCAACTACAACAAAGAACGGAAGCTAATGCATGGAGAATGTGTATTGCTAATGTTATGTGGGAAATGAGGCCGATGTACAATGGTGGGAAATGAAAATGACAATAATAATGATGAATAATAATGATTTTTTTTTTTAACTAATGTATTTTTTGTATTTTTTTTTTAAGGAATTTGGATGATTTTTTTTATATACATTTGCATCAATAGTTCTCACGTCGGACTGTCGGAGTCTATGGAAATCCATATATATCAATAAAAAATTTGTATTCCAACAATCCTGTCAAGTCTATTAAAATCCATCTAAATCAATAAAAAAAGTCAGTCAAACTCTACGTAGAGTCTATGAATTTTCTAAATCCACAGACTTATTAAAATCCAATAAAATCCCACAGAATTCACAACCAATACACCCCCTTAGTCTCACTTGAATGAATGAATTAATTATCAGTTACGAATTGTGTATCATAATCATTAATCACCAATCAAAGTATGAATAATTAATGGGAATCAAAAATATTTCCTTAATTAATTTTATTCCAAGCAATTTATATATTTGGAAAGTTGAAGTCTTTTGATAAATATTCAAAAATCTGGAAGATGTAATATGCTCGCGATCTAAAAATTTTCCTTAATCTTATTTCAAGCAATTTATTTATTAGGGAGTTCACACGTACTCCTCCGTTTTTAATAAGTCTTCAATTTTACTAAATCACACATACCAATAAAATGAAAATTTTACTTATATATCCTTTATTGAATAGCATAATAAATACATTCATACAAATAATATCAAATTCCAATAAGTATTAAATAAGAACAAAATTGAAAGATTGTCATAAATATACCCTAGAATTTTGAAATGTGACACTTATTTAGAAACAAAAAAAATGTGAAATAAGACACTTATTAAAAAAGCGGAGGGAGTATATTTTACATTAAAACTCAAAATTTTCAAAAATTGAAGACTATTTCCTAAGTCACTAAAGATAAATGTTCATCATTTCCACGCATTTCACTTATTGTTTCAGTTAATAAACTGCTACAAACCAGCATTCATACTTACATTGAATACTAACTAATTGAAAAGAACCGATCAATTATTAATATTATGTACTTTCTTTAGTATAAATAGTAGTCCAACGGTCAAATATTTATTGTAAACTATAAAATTAATATATAGACTGAAATTCTAAACTGACTTAACTCGTTCAGTTTAGAATTCACGTTTCTGTTTAAACCAAACATTTAAATTTAATATATTTTTTGCACCACACACAAAATTTTAATTCGGTGTATTATGACTTTCATTTTTGTTTAAATTGTCCGTCGCCAAATTATGGAATTCAAATTATGCATTCAGAGATAATGTTAAAAAAAATTGTTATTGTATATTTTTTTGTTTTTTTTCCCCATGAATATACACTCATTAAATAAAACATAGTTGTATTTATATAATTTTATAGGAAGATTAAAAGCTAAAATATATAGATAACATTATTGTATTTTCAAATTAATATACTATATAAATCAATGTATCAATATGAGCCAAATAGCAATGTCCAGTTATAATCATGAAGATTTGGACTCTTTTCATGTAGGATTGAATGTTTAAACCGCCCAATTAAGTAATTACGAGATTAGAGAATAAAAAACATGCATAATGATTGACGAATAAAAATTCACGTGCCCACTTATAGGAATTATCAAAAAGTTTTATCAGAGTTTGAATTTTACTTATGGTTTTGTTTTCTTGAATTCTGCTCCAAAAAGGATTAAAAGATTTGTTTAGTAAATTAGGGGTTGTTTGGTTGACTCTGAATATATACTGCAAACTGCAAAGGGGTGGGTGGGTCTCTCCCTCCTTCCCTCTCACACAATAAATATATAATTATAATTTTTTCATATTTATTACATTACGCCCCAAAGTCAACAAAATACTAACATTTTAAGTTAAACATGGTAAATTTAATAGGTCTATGAGAATATTATGGAGGAGAATTATATGTATATTGCATATATCTGAAGTTGTGGGCATGCATATAATAAAGTTGGAAGCAGTTTAAAGTTTGTACCATGGATTTGTTCCTCTCTTGGTGTCTTTTATTGTGGTTTTTTGCCATATTGTTACAGAGCATTAATCTCAAGAATGTCTTTTAGTTATTTCTATTTTACATTTTAGCTCTTAGCTCATTCCCTAATTTGCCATTTTCTTCTTGCCCACATTCGAATTTATTTCTCTTTCTAGCTCCATCAAATTTATAATTCTGCAGCAATTTAAACTCTAACTTGATTTGATGATGAGACAACTTCTGCATAACTCTGACCTCACTCCCATTTTGACAAAACATGTTCTGAAATTATTATTATTATTATTATTATTATGATGATGATGATGTAGGAAAAAGAGGAATTTACTGATGTTAAGTTTAGAACTTTAGAGGTACATCTAATATATATAATAGGAACTCTAATAAAAGTATTCTTTTAACAACAATATTTAAGAACTTATTGTTGCAACTACAAACACTAGTTTAGCAATAAACGTGCTTATTTAGTTATATACTTGTGGAATTTTATAGCACGCTAATTGTGAAAGTTATAATGTAACAACCTACTACTCCCTCCTCCGTCCCACGAAAGTAGTCCCCTTCTTTTTTACACAACCTCCCTCCTCCGTCCCACGAAAGTAGTCCCCTTGTTTTTTACACGCAAACCAATACTTCATTTTATTTCCTTTACTTTATTAGTTTACATTAATACTCTTAGCTTTTTACTTATAAAATTTATCAAAAAGGAAAATGAGACTACTTTCATGGGACATCTCAATCGGGAAAAAGGGATTACATTGGTGGGACGGAGGGAGTATATTACAACTTGGAGTTACACATAAATACTCAATCTTACACCAATACAATTATTCCAAGTTCAAAGGTTATAAATCTGCATTTTGATCAAATAGGACAAGTTATAAATCTAGAACATAAAATTTTATTTTATTGGACTGTATATTCCGAGGGCCGGTCTTTAAATTAATTAAGTTGGAATCTTAAAGTGTGGCCCAAGCATATATGTCATAATATATAAATAAAGCCCGTAATATCTTCTCCACTTTGCATTAGTATTAATATTTCCACATTTTCATGCCACAGACTGCATAGCTGTCTGAAGACATAACACGTTACGTACTTAATGAACGTTGGTATGAAGATAGTAGATTCCTTAAACCTTTATTAGTGGAAAAATTAAAAATGACCATTACTGAGTGAGGACACCATTGAATTGAGACAAACATATATTTTAAACCTAGTATCAATCGTTGATGCACCATCGATTGAATACGGTAAATTATCTAAAGTTGCAATTCTCGCTTATATATTCATTTACTTCACCTACTTCCTAGTTGCCAATCTCTCAATCTAAATAGTGGTGACATTCTTCCAAATTGTTTATAGGAAAAGTTCGCTGATTTTATATGATGAATTTTAAAAAGGCATGATTAATGATATTATCATTTAATTTAATTTTTGAGATTTTCGATGTTCATAATTTAAAACGTAATTGAATTATGAGTTTGTGATTTTAAAACTTTGGAACCATAACTAATCGTTTTTATAACGGTTCACGATTGAAATTGGACTGTGTAGAAAAATTCCGATTAAGGTTATAAGCCCTCCAAAAAATTAATATTAATATATTTAAATTATTTTAGATCCTAATTAATTAAGGACGAAATATTAAAATAGCATTTTTTTCAAAAACAGTGATAAATAATAGTCATATATATAAAAAAAAGATAAATAATAACCTTTTAAAAAATATTAGATTAAATTACTTTTATTTTTATTTTGCATATTTTGAATTTAAATCTAAATTAAGTTGTGTACTAAATATCGCGGAAAAATTATTTTTCCAAAATTATTTTTCTTTTCCAAAATATTTTGTTGCAAAACTTTAACCATTCACTGTCAATATAGCCGTCGCGGCACTGACGCTGGAAACTTCAAAATTACTCGCGTTTCATTGTTTTCTTATCACCATAAAATCATCATTCTTCTTCGGGCACTCATCATCGGCGAAGAATACAACAAAACTATTGTCCTCCTCCAGTCACTCACCGTTCTCCTTCTCGATCTAGTCATCTCCATCGGAGTTAATATTGATGTTATTTGAAATGAGATTTTTATATTTAAAAGTAATTTGTTTTATTTTTAGGCATAGTTCTTCAACCCATGACCTACCCACAATTAATAATCGAAACACACATGATTTTCATACAATTCCCGTAAAATACGAATCCCGCAAGTTCAGGAGAACGAGATTCGTGTTCTATTATAAAGCGCTAAAATACACAAACTCGCGAGCTCGGTGTCGCAAGATTCGTGTTTTTGTACATATTACATAGAAACACATGAATCCCACGACTCCAAACTCGCGGGATTCGTGTGTTTTAATGCTTTATAATACTCCCTTCGTCCCACTATTATTGTCCTACTTTGACCAAAACTGTGAGAACTTTTTGGTCAAAGTACGACAATAATAGTGGGACGGAGGGAGTATATAACACACGAATCACTCGGGGTCTCAGGATTTATGTGTTTTTTTTCATAAAACGTTAAGACACACGAATCCCGTGAACTCATAGTCGCGAGATTCATGTGTTTCTATGTAATTTGTACAAACACACGAATCTCGTGTTTTTCGTTGTAAAACACACAAATCCCCCAAGTCCACCTTCGCCAGATTCGTGTGTTATATTGTAAAACTTTAAACACACGAATCTCACGAATGTGAACTCGCGGGATTCATGTGTTTATACAATTTATAGAACAACACAGAAATCCCGCGAGCTCGAGTTCATGGAATTCGTGTGTTTGTATAATTTATAGGACAACCATCCTCTTCTCGGTTATGCTTCGTGTTGGATTATGAATTAATCCACAACAAATAAAAATAGAAAAAAGGAGTATGAAGGCTCCAAGTGACGTGAATTTTATACCTCTAACGCAACAAAAGAACACAACCGCAACAGTTTAGTCCTGGTTTCACGAGTGTGGCCTGCAAAACAAGACCGGAGAATGGTTGGAGTTCTCTGGGGAAAGACTCGGACGCTCAAGTCAGCGCGTTGTAGACTTGAGAGTAGAAAAATGCAATGAAAGTGCGGGTGTGATTGTGAATAAGTGTTTTTTCAGTTGAGACATAAGGGCAAAAATGGGGTGTATATATATTATACAAGATATAAGGGCAAAAGAATAACATTACCATGATAACTACATTTGGAGGATGGTACAGGTTGTTAGCACCCTCTCCAATCGTCCAAAGCCACGTCAGCAGTGGTCCCAAATCTTTAGTGAAAAAGTGTGCGCGTAGTGCGTAGCCACTCTGACACATGTCTGAAACATCCTGATATATGTCAGGTCGTTAGTTCATGATTCTTGCATTGGTGCAGACCCATATAAGTCCTATAGGCCTGCATGAAGCTCTTATGGGCTAAACCCATAATCGAGCAGAGCCCATGAATCAAGACGCTAAGTTCTGCGAGGCTCTGCTACATAAAACAGTCCTATTTTTATTAAGTTCTGATTATCCGAAGTTCGATAGCCCTGACTTCTAGAGTTGCTCCAGAGCCTTGTAGGCTCAAAAACCCTCTAGGACGATAAAAAATATATTTCAGGAAAGTCAGCTCATATTATAGTCTTTGATGATATTTATCCATATCACTTCGTAATAGAATCATCAAATACCATCAATTCCAATTTTTTAAACACCTTTAATTTGTTGTGAGGTTTGGTTAATGTAATATTTGTAGTCTTTACGACTAAGATAAAAAAAAATACATTACTAATAGATTTTTACTCCCAACTTTTTATAAGACTTCTTTCTTTTGTATAGTATATCGGTCTCACTAAACTTAACACACTTTTTTATCGGGACGTCCAATTAATAATGACACGTTTCAAAAATAGAAAAAGTTATTTATTTAAAAAGGTATGGAGCTTACCACATTTATAACTCTTATACTAATTTATACATTTTATTTAATAATTGTGTCAAAAAAAAATGCCAAAAAAAAAATTGAGAGAATATTTTTGGCCAATTCCCAACTTCTCGTATTTTCTGGCCTACTAAATACAGTTGTTTTAAAGAAAATTGTTGCCTGCAATGTGTCTAATCAAACCAAACTAAATCTAATAGGTAAGAGAAATTCACATTTTCCTTAAAAATTACAATCATTACTCAAAGAATCAAAGTTAATCGCGTTCACGTCATGAGTTAATCTGGTGGATAACGAAATGTAATGTCCGTACTCCGGTTTCTACTATTCGCTTTCCACATTTTGATTTTAAACAAAGAGAATTGGAAATTAGTACAGAAAAAAAAAAGGGGTACAGTTTAATACTCTTTCCCGCGTGGAAAATAAGCAAACGTATCATCATCACATCATCATAGCGTGAAGAGAAAAATATTTCCAAAGGGAAAACAAATTTTTACACCAATAAATGCAGCAATACATAAATGAGTCATATTTAGTGTCGTATTATTATTATTTTTAAGTTTCACAATCTGTATTTCATAAATAATTTTAATATAGTTTTTAATTTCATACTCCTTTAGTCTTACTATTTATATCATACCTTAGTCTAAAAAGTTTTCACAAGTTTAATACAAGCAGATAATAAATAAATAAATAACAATACGAAAGAAATATATTTAAATTTAATTTTGTACCTAATATAATAAGTTCACCTCACAAATAACAAATAAGATATATAACTATTTCTAATATTTAATATTTATTTAAAATACTTTTATGGTTAATACATTCAAAAACAAGATATACTCTTATCTCTATGTCTCACTTCAATTGTCTCATTTGATTAATAGTACACTCAGATAAATATAAAACAAGATGATTGAAGTAGGACGGAGAAAATATGGTTTATTAAAAAAATTAATTTTTAAAATAAATATTAATATTATAATATATATTTTATTACAATAAAAATTAGATTAAATAATAAATTTATTTATGAAACACAAAAAGATAGGTATGTCAATCGGTACGGTATCAGTTAACCGGAACCGGAAAAAGCTGATTTCAAGAACCGTACCGATACCGAAAATTTAACCGGTTACCGATCGGTTAGGTACCGATCAACCCGTTTACCGGTTTAGGTACCAATTTTTTCATTTTTTTTATTTAATTTTAAAACAAATTTAATTACATATTTAACCAATACATTATAAAATAAATTTAAAAGCTACTCCCAATTAACATATTTTTTATTGAATATTTTAATCTTTTATTTACTAATATTATAATTTTAATTTAATTATGTTTTAATTAACCAGTACTCGATTCGGTATTGGGTAATCGAGTACCGGATATTTTCGAAAGTTAAGAACCGGATAAACCGGTTCAGTACCGTTTCTTCCAAGAACCGGTTCCCGAATGATACCCCTACACAAAGAGCTTAAATAGAGCAGAAAATTTCATTAATTTCTTCAATTTGTACATATTCAGCTTTTCCTAAAACTGACCTCCAAATAAACACAAACGAATTACACCGGAAAGAAAAAAAAGGAAAAAAAGAGGGCTTCTTGTTCCCACCTCTATCTCTTACTTACACAATTACAAAGTGGAGTTCAGCCTTTCATACCTCACTACTTATTTTGTCACTTGGATCACTAACTTCATACTCATGTACTTACAGCAGCAGAAGGTGATGCGTTAATTACACAAGCTGCTATCATATGTATATCTACACCCACTACATAACAAAATCAACATGTAATAAGACTACTGTAATCTCTCACTTCATCAAAATGTTGCTACCTTTTCCTTCTTGGATATCCCTCTATGTATGTACTCTCTCCCTTTTAAGCCAGGGCAGGGATGCTGCAGTTGCGCCGATCCCTGTCCAGGCAGACAAAGCCCTCGATCCTCACAGCCGGGTTGTTGCCAAAATTCGACCTGACGCAACCGCCCTTGCAGCTGGACGAAGGCGACGGTGCTGGGGTCGAAACGGGGGCAATCCTATCGCCCCCGAAACGAGCGTCTTGAATTAGCGGGTTAGATACTCTGCTCGGCGGTGACCCGGAAAAAAATGGGGGCGACGAGGCTACCTGTGTAGCTGACTGGTCCGGTCCAGATCCGGATCCACCCTGACCATTGTAAAGGATGTTGAAACTAGTTAGCTCTAAGGCTAGCGACAATTTTTTTATTCATCAATCAAGATAATCACAAGTCAAAACAACTCTACTTTATACCAAGATCTAGCTAGCACGTACACCTTGAATTTAAAACGTGTAAGAAAACATACTTCTTTGCTCTTATAAGTTTAAGGACAACGCCAAGATTGCTATTTTTTTCAAGTCACCAAATGATTTTTCACGAAAGTCATATCTAATTTGTGTATGTTGAAGAAAATTAAAAACATCTAGAGTTGATTAAGAGGAAAACAGAAACAAACCTTTGCAAGAATTATCAAGTCCAGTAATTCATTTCCAGCTTTTGCATCATAATCTTCCTGCTGATGGCTGCAAATCAAACATTAAAAACAACAAAATATCATAAATTTAGTCCAAATTAAAAGTAAAGATTGGGATGAACCAAATTAAAGATATAATTGAAGAACTCACCTAATGTGCCATCTGAAGGGGTTAACATAAGTTGGATCAATAGGTGTACGAGGTAGGCCGAGCCGTCGTGGCTTTGGACAAACCACAGTCTCTTTCTTCACAACAGATCTTGCGCCGCCGCCGTAAGCCGAAATCTCATCACAGGAAGCAAAGCTGTGCTGCTGGATCGCACAGTGGTTCATGGTTAGACCTCTTCAGATCTCTCTCTCTCTACACACAAAAAAAGAACACCTGAATCATAGAAAACGTCAAACATTTTTATGCAATTAAGAAAAAGAAAAACATAATGAACGAAAAGCTACAAAGATCTATTGTTAAACAAGTTGAAGTCACAGATAATTTAAAGATGAGTTTTTTATTTGTTCACTTTTTTAAATCAAGCCAGGATCCGGTCAAATGACTCACACACACAAACAGTTACTGTCTTAAAAAAATAATATATATTTTTTAGTAATTTGAGAAGAAAACTACACAGATCTGTGCAAAAGATAGAAACTTTTGTTTTTCCAGACCGGAACAGATCAGACACAATCTATCTAAAATAATTACGAGAATACAACAATCTTTGAGCGACGAAAATTCGGACTTAGAAAATTTAATTACCAGCCAAGATCAGATTTTGAAAGCAGAACTTGCTCGGAAATGGAACTTTTGCAGATTTAAATCCTCAAAAAATCGAAATCAAGAAAAACCCGAGGTATATATGAAATTTTTTCTCCCTCACATAAAAGACACTTTGTTTTTCATTTTCAACAAAATCTGTGTGAAATAACAAGAACCATAGCACCTACTTTTCAACTAAAAAGAGGCGAGTGATTATTAATTAGGGTTACCTGAAAGAGCTATACAAAATTAGGAGCACCTCCGAAGAAGAAGGGGAATTCTCTACGGCAAAAAAGAAGAGAAAAATAAAATAAAAAGAAGAAAAAAAGAAAGAGAAAAAAGATGAACGGAAGAGATGGCAGATAAAACGGTCAGTCTCGGGCAAATAGGAAAGAAGGTTTGAAAAGGCAAATCTCCATCTAATTTATACACAAAAGAGAGTTGATTTTATGTGTGATATTTCATATTTATAGCAATTATTTTTAAAATAATAAAAAAGATTAGTAGTGTATTTAATAGGGGTAGATTTAAGACAAGTGCGTGGGAGACAACTACCGATGTAAGGCTGCAATAACATAAAGTGGATTACTTTATAATAATTGAATTAAAATAAAGGGCGAGGGAGGAGGGAGGGGTGCTTAATGCTTTAGCCATTACGGACTCAGATAATCCCCAATGCCGTCTCTCTTAGGGATGGCAATCCGCGGGTATCCGCCCGATTATTCGTGGATTTGGTGGTCATTTCGTATCCGCGGGAACGTTCGTGGTTTAAAAGTGCTACTCGTTTAGTTCGCGGGTACGGAAATGGTTTGGCACTATTCGTACCCGCGAAACCCGTGTACCCGCGAAATATACCCGCGAAAATACTCGCGAATTACCCGCGAAAATACCCGTATACCCGTTACCCTATCCGTATACCCATTCCTCTAATTTCATTTGAATTGGGGATTAAAAGTTTAGAACCCCTGTTACTACTTCTCTCTCTCTTTCTTCTCTCACGCACCGCACGCCGCCACCCTACCCCACCCACCGACCACCACTCCACCAGCCACGGGCCCACCACGCAGCGGCAGCGGCGCCGCGCCACTGGCAACGCAGCGACAACAACGCAGCGGCACGACGCCGCCATTCTCACGCCACCGGCCAACCACGCCCCACCGCCGCCGCTCGACTCCATCTCCTCCATCCCCGCCGCCGCTCGACTCCATCTCCTACATCCCCTTCCCCTTTCTTTGTGAGGTGATGACAAGAACTTAGATTTCTTCCTCGTCCGCCATGGAAGGCTTTCCATGGCCAACCTTGTATCTGTAAGGAATGCATCTGCATAGTTATCAACAGAGATGGTTTAGCCTCAATTTTGCAACAGAATGTGCCTAAGATATCTCTATAATCTGCCTCACTTCCCCAATTCCCACTAGCATATTCATATAATGGCTAAGAATGGCTTCACCTAAGGTGCTTTTCTATGTATTGAATTTGAACGATTCATATGATATTGCCAAAATTTGCATCTTTTTGACTGGAAAGTGGAATTTGTATTCCTTGTATTGGGATATTTGTTATATCGTCGATCTTTAGCTTTGGATATGTTTCGGTTCACAGTGCAATGTGCATTTAACATTATTTCATATATATGTGATAACCAAAATGAACTTTATGAATTATAGATTTGTTGTGATATGTTATGTATTTGTTGTGATATGTTTGATTTAAAGAATGGAAGCACTGTTTTCATATTTTTTGATATATTTGGTTTCGCGAGTCCGGGTGGCGGGTCGCGGGTGGCGGATCTCTTCATTTCGCGGGTTCGCGGGTAGTACGCAGGTGGCGGGTTCGCGGGTATGGTGGGGATCTCATACCCGTCGCGGGTCGCGGGCGCGGATTATTTTCGGGGGTACGGAAATGGTTTGGCCATATCCGCGCCCGCCCGACCCGATTGCCATCCCTAGTCTCTCTTATACTACAATCTTTTTACATAGAAAGTCATGACTTTGACCTTTTTACATAGAAAATGATGACTTTGATTTATTTTTAAATAAATGTGTTTTATCTTATTATTATGACTTTTGCAATAATATTTATGTAGTGTTGTGTTGGTTTTCTACGGTACGAGTCATAACTTTTGTATGAGGTCCACATATATTAGAGAGTTTGTGTTGGTTTTCTACGGTACGAGTCTCAACTTGGGTTCTCTATTTGTTTTTTATTTTTATGATTTATGTATTTTTTTTGGATATTTGTTAATTAAATTTATTAATTTAAATTAATAAATATGTAATTAAAATTTAATTTTAATTTTAATATTTTCATTTAATTAGATTAAATTGGATAATTTTTTTTTAATTCAAATACATTAATAAAAAATGAAATTAAATTTAAAATTACATTAATTAAAAAACAACATTGAAATTGAAATTTCAATAATTAAAAACCTAACTTAGAAATTGAAATTACAATAATTAAAAAATTTAACTTATAAATTGAAATTACAATAATTGAAAAACCTACATTAGAAATGAAAATTACATTAAAGTTAAACTATTTATCCTTCTTGCTTTTGATTTTAGCCACCAACATCATGTGTGTCTTGAATTGATCGGAAATCATTTTTTATATATCTTTCATCAATATCTTATACTCCATAATCATCATTTGAGTGGATACGAATTCCTTCAATCCATGTACAAGTTGGCTCTGACTTTTCAAGAGATAACTATTCAATTCATCATCCATTTTATTTTCTAACTTGGAAGAGGTATTTTTGAAGATAGATGGTTGAAAGATTGAAAAATGAATGAAGATGTATGAAAACGTGGGATTGAAATAGAGTATTATAGATAAATTTATGTATTAAAAAAAATAAAAATGAGGGGCTTCGGATTCCCCCACTCGCAGTGGCAAAACCGGCGCAGCCTCCAAAAGCCAAAGGCCGCCGGGATGCTCTAATGAGTTATGACAACTGAATTGTTAATACGTGTGAAATTAATTAATATTATCTCTATCCTAATAAGCTTGACACGATTTATTATTTTAATATATTCAGATGAATATAAATTGTGTCCTACTTATTGGGACAAAGGGAGTAATGTATATTAATACTTTAATAATTCGTTTTGATTTTGTGCAAGAAAATTTAATTAGTTGTTTGACATCTATTTTATATAATATTTTAAAATAATTATGTGTATAAAATTTGAGTGTTAGTTTGAAATATATTTTTTTTGTAAATTAATTAGAATGATAAAAAAAATTACTCAATAGAAATAGTAATATTAGGGTATATTAAAAAAAAATAGATTTTATGCTTTATTCATATCTTGCAAGTAGCTCGTTGCTAACGTATCAATTTTTGAGTGTTTTAATTTGTTTCATCATTATCGTTTTGCGAGGCTAAACGTAGGTATATTAATATTTTGACCAGTTTGTAAATATTATTATTAATTTGCATACATTTGTATCTTAGTGCTTAGAATTTCTAGAGGGAATTTCTGCATGCGTTGATTGGTTGAGCAAAAAATATTCAAAATCAATCGTTGTGGAAGGAATTAAGGACTAAAGCTTTGCGACTTTCACAAGATTAGTATAAAATCTTCTTTCTGAATCTTGAGAATTCATTAACAAATCATAATGATATAGGAAAGCTATCATCAAGTCATGTACACAATTTTTCCAATTTCAACTCAATTTTTTTTTTCTAAGACAATGACTGCCCATAATTAATCTACATATACTATGAATTCTTAACCACAAATTCAATGTGTAATGCTAATATGGTAATTATTTTAAATCCTGTAATTATAATTTGAACTCTAATATTAATATTGGTAGTACTAAATAAGCTAATCAATTATTTCATTTTCCATTAAATATCCCAATCAAAATAAGATCACATAAGCTCATGCATTGGTCCGATAAACTTCAATTTAATATTTCTTCTTCACCGATAATACTTATGCGTCTTCCAATCATTCTATAAAAAATAAATAAGATTTCATATAATCAACTTTTGGTATTAACAACCTCATTTAAAAAGTAATTGCAAAAGTCCTAACATTTATTATCTATCCCTTATAAGGTATGTTAGAAACGACCCAAATGAAAATAATTAGGCATCACGTGCGTATCGTTGGCAGCTTCGAATAAGTTATATATCAATTATCGTTTTCTAAAAATACAAAAAAAATGGAGTATATATATATATGTCATAAAAGTGTAAAGTCATAACAAATGGTAAGCGATAACGATGATTTTTCGACCATGATTCGCTGTCAGAATATATAATTTATTAAAAGAAAAATAAAATCAAAATTAGCATAATGAGTAGTAAAATAGATGCAATATGTCTTTATTCATTCCACTGCATAGTAAGTAGTACTCCAACTTGTACAGACTGATAGATAATTAAAACAAAGAAACAAATAGGGTTAGCATAATTCAAACTACCATTAGAAACTTGTGAGCTATCTTAATTTCTTCATAACCACCTACCGCTAGTACTAGGTCACTACAACTACAATTAATAAAGTGTAGTATTTATTTTCCACTATCAATTCATGTATTCCATATAACAAAAGTATTGCAATATTTTAGATTTTAGTCGCTCAACGAGAATAATATCGTATACGTACAAATAAAACAAAAATATTTACTTCCATTAATTAAATAAAAGGCCGCCAGATCCAATAATTAAAATCTGAGATTTTGTAGAAATGCTGAATCTTTATTTTAACCATAAGATATATAAACATTTTATATCATTAAAATTTAAAATTAATCCAATATTATCTACATATTTTTTACAGTCCTTTGTATTATCGGTTGATACTATAAATTCAAGAATCACTCCCCCAGGTCACAATCGATATTAAATGTTTAAGAAAATCACTTTACATAAAGTTAATTTAAAAATAATAATATTAATAAATTAATAAGTTTTTTAAACTAATAAATTGTTACCTCCCCTTTTAAATCAGTACAAAAAATGGTCAATTTCAACATATAAGATATAAATATATAGTTTTCATCACTTCCTTTTATAGTAACATATCTCTAGGTTTGTGGACTTGATTGGATTCAGACATGAATTTAAGTCGTCCACGGTTTCAACTAATCGCGTCATCTTCAATCGCTATTACGTCTCATTGAGGCCAGCATATCAATTCTCTTTCATATTAGATTTTATCAGAATAATTTTCACAATTTTAATTAAAAATGTGCCTAAATTAGTGAGACGGAGGAAATATATATTTTAGTGTAAAAAAAAAAAAGTAATTTTGTAAAAGTGGAGGAGCATACTATAATTTTACTATTTTCTTTAATATTTGTGTCGAATAGTATCGAAACAAATGATAATTAAAAAATAAAGATATTTGTAGATAGATTTTTTAACCGTTGCTTGAGATCCAATTGTTACAATATTTTTTTGAGTTCGCTTTATATCGGATTGGTCAATGTTAGACCAATTAATAATCTAAGATTCCATACTTTTAGTGAATGAGAGACAAATGCAAGACAAAAATACTATAAATGTAATAAGATGAGTGATGCTCTCTTTTATTTTTGTCATTTATCAATTTATAATTTGAAGTTATAGAGATAGGAGATGAGTCACATAAATTAACTATCTATTTATAACTAACATGGTTTATTATACCTAATATGTTCCTAACTTTCTTTATACTTCACTTGTCTTTCGCTTCATGCAATTGTCATGTATCGAAGGGAAACTTGTTGCAAAGCAACTAAAAACCATTTTGAAAAACTGATTTTGAACTTAATAGGGTTCTTAATTAATTTTACGAATGTATTTAATTATTTGAGATTAAATAATCAATACATTTTTAAAATCAAATTTTTTTAAAAATTTCTAAACGAGTGAGAAACGCATTGTGGAAGATTTTGAAATTTTTTAGGACCGATCTAATAGAAGACTTTTAGGCCCAAAACTTGAAAAGCTTAAGGATTATTTTATTTGAGCATTGGGCTGAAAAGTTGGACAACTTTGAGAAGCGCACATCATGCACTTCAAGAGCCCATTCCTCTCAAGGTGCCATTATGAATCCATCATTTCATTTCTCCCTCGTGAGGCTACAAGAGTGTTTTTAGAGAGTTTGGACATACTAACTAAAATTAGCTCATTTTTCTCTCTTCTTAGGCATTTCCTTGTTACTAGTTTTTAGAACTTCATTTAGTTCGCTCGGTTTTTTCCCTCATCAAGTTTGTCGGGATCTTTTCGAATTTCGGTGCTAATTTTGAGGAGAACATAATCGTTTTATCTTTGGGGACGTACGCCGAACCGTGAGCACGAGCAGGGACGTATCTCGTCTTCTAGAAAGAGGCATTCCTTGATTCGGCTAATTTAGTTATTTCATTTGTAATCTCTAAAGCATTGTAATCCCTCATCTCGTTCGGTTTAATAAAATCTCTATTTTATCATTACAATCAAAAGATGAGATACTGACTTTGCTGTGGAGATGTCGACGTCATCTAATACCACCACCGCTGCTGCCACTTCGACTGCCGCCACCACTTCTGCCGCTACCGCCGCTGTCACCACCCTTATTGGGGATTCCTCTGCTACCGCTATCTCTACGGGACTAACAACATGTCCGTGATGACTCATCTTTCAAGGGCACTACTTCAAGGGGAGAAATTCGAGAAGTTTGCGGGTGTCGATTTTAAGAGGTGATATCAAAAGATGTTATTTTAATGAATATAAAATAATTAATATGAGTAATAACTTAAAAATTATAAAGTGGAAGAAATTAAGGAAGAAAAATGAAATTCTTCAATAAAGAAAACATCTTATAATTTATGACAAAATCAAGATTACAGAACATGTTATAATAGAATGATTGTGAGAGAGTATTAATTAAGCAATTGTTATCAAATCGGAAGACTGGAAATGATCATCTAATTTCCCACATTACCCATAAGGCGATACTTTTCCTTTTCAGTAAATTGAAAGAAAATATTTGTGAATGTTTCAAAATAAATTTTTTGTGTCATAAGGCGTTTTTCTATTAACACACTAGGCGTCTATATATAAAACTAAAATTATTTTGTTACTTCTTTCTCATTTTAATTTTATTTTTTATTTTATTCATCTTATAGTCTTTTTAATTTTTATTTTTTGTTTTTCTCATGTTATCAATAATTAATTTTCTTTAGAAAATTATATTTATGAAATTATATATAATTATTGAAAATATATATATTTTTAATTTTATTTACTTATTGTCTTTTCATTTTTTTATTTTATATCAAATTATGACGATATAAATAAATGAAAATTATATACTCCCTCTGCCCTGGCTAAGTTGAAACATTTTTTTTGGGCACGATAATTAATGAGTGTATGTTCAGAGTTGAAAAATGTATAAGTGATTATAAAAATATATATTATTTAAACTTGTGTGTGGTATAAATGTATCTAAAAAAGGAAATGCCCCAACTTAATTGGGACGACCCAAAATAATATACGCCCCAACTTAGTTGGGATGGAGGGAGTACATTAATTTTTACTTAAGATCATTTGTGAATCGTTGATTTTTTCTTTTTAATTAATTATATTTATAAAATTATATATTTTATGAGACTATTTATTTTCTCACCATTCCACTATTTAATTATTATCTATTAAAGAGATGTTTTAGTTTTAATTACAAAAATAAAAAATGAAAGTCATAGTAACGTATTACTCATAATTAGAGACATTAAAACATATAAAAATAACCATTGAAATTATGCATCATGTCGTTTAAAAGCATTCATAGGCATTATATGTTTAGCCGTTTTTATCTTTACATCATCTACGCCACTACCATTAACAATGAAATTAACTAAGACATAATGGAATGGTCCTTTTGGCTCACAAAATTAATTAATTAACTCAACCCAAAATAAAATTTTCTACCAAATTCTTCACTTTTTTTATTACAGATTTTTAACAATACTACACTTAAATTATTATTCTTATTTCCTAAATTAAAACATTTCAAGACTCCCTCAACACCAATATCTTCGGCTATCGGCTCTCTCACTTTACCCACCTTCCCAGGCCGTCACCTACAAACACAACCGGCTAACACCATCCGACGCCATTGCCGGTGTAAATTTTTGCCACCGTGGGCTTTCCTTCGTCTTCAACACAATACAGTCTCCATTCTCTCAATTCTCACATGAAATATTAAGTCAAGCACTTCTGGCTAAGCTAATGACTACCGCCCAAGACATCACTATATAGGGTTACGAAAACCCGCAAACATTGATGAATCAAAGCAGTATATAATCAACTGCCTATACTAATGTCATTGTCACAGATTAAGAAATGAACTAATTTATGAGACCTCGTTCTAAGTATCAGCACGTTAGAACTTATCTCACTGTGAAACTCAATATATATATGCAAAGCATGTGTATCCGTTTATACATACCGACATCATTCTGCGGGCTAAGGTCAGCTCTCCCATAAAATGATATCGCAACCTTTACCGACTAGACTGTCCAAGTCTGTCTAGACTGTGACTTTATATTACAAAGGAGCCGACCGTGTTACCTTTTGTGATTATCAATCCACCACACAGTATACAATTGTAATAAATGGACTTCTTTGCAATTCAATATATATTACAATAAGAAATAACAAACCAGTGATAGAAACATTTATTCTCATTAAAGTGCAATTGAAAACAAGTCTGATACATCGTCTAAGCATAAAACATGCTTTGAGGTATACAAACCCTAACAATTTTCCACTTATACTCAAACATGCTTTAGAGTATAAAAATATGTGTTGCATGACATATAACTCTTCCACTTATACCTAAAGCAGGTCTATAACATGTTGTACTCTTAATCCCTCTACATGCCTCTCAGAAGTCTTCCCGTTTAGGCTTTTCGTGAAGAGATCTGCCAGGTTTTCCTCCGTCGCTATCTTTGTCACCGCTATGTTGCCTCTCCTTACAATATAACGAATGATGTGATATTTTCTCTCAATGTGTTTACTCGCCTTGTGGGCCTGTGGTTCTCTTAAATTTTCCACTGTACCAGAGTTGTCACAATAAACCGTGATACTCACCGGCATACTCGAAATCACATCTAGGTCCATCAAGAAGCTCCTGAGCCAAACTGCTTCCTTTGCGGCCTCAGATCCGGCCACATACTCAGCTTCAATGGTGGAGTTCGCAATGCATTTATGCTTCACACTCCTCCATGTCACAGCTGCGCCTCCCAAAGTAAACACATACCCCAGAGGTAGATTTTCTTGAGTCTCAATCTGTAACAACCCAAATTCTTAAAAGCTATATATATATATATATATATTTAATATTGTAAATTTTGAATTCGTATTATCAATTTGAAATTTGAAAGTATATCTTTTAGTTAGAATTAATTATACTTTTAAGGAGTATTAAATATATTTGTATTATTTTATTATGATAAAATTCTAACCCTAAATACCCATTTTCTCTCTCTCTCTATATATATAATCTCACATACATTTATTTTTCTCTCCCACTGCATAAATCTACTGTTATCCTCCTACCTACTTTCACCCTAAGTGAAGTAATTCAATTATATATATAGTATGCTTGATTCATATACATATGTATTATACGTGCGTGTTTATATATTTATATAAGTGTGCGTGTAATATATATATATATATATATATATAATATTTATATAATGCGTGTGTATATACATATATGTTATGCATGTGTTTATATATATATACATAGATATAAGCATGCCTGTGTTGTGCGTATATATGTATAAATTGTTATATTAGAATTTTATTTTTATTTTAGGCGCGGTTCTGTAATCTGTTAATTGTTACTGTTTGACTATCTTGATTGAAGTATTTATCAGGTGAGAGATGTCCTTTATGGTTAAATGTAATTGCTAATACTTTTACTGTATACGTTACTGGTTATGTTGAAATGTCAAACCTACGTGATATATAAAAAGTCTTGCGCAAACATACGAAGGCCAGAGACTCAGTAAAGGGTCTGAGATTCGAAAAGTTTGGGATAAAAGCCCACCATGCAATACGAGATACATTATACGAGGCCAGAGATTCAGTTAAGGATCCAAAATCCGAAAGGGTTCTTGGGGTAAAAGCCCACCGTGCAATACATTCTACAGGCATTTGCATGAATATGTTGTGTATCGTTTAAATATTGGTTGTTACGTGTCTCTCACTGAGTATCTGGATATACTCATCCCTCTTGTTATATTATCTTTTTTAGGCTAAGGAGTCGGGCAGTGGTGCGGTGGCAGCAGTATGACATCGTTTTTATTTTACTTTTATTTTTTCGTTAATGAATATTTATGATGATTCGATTTTAGACATAATGTCTCGTTATTTATTATTTAAAGACAAGCTTATTTTTCAAAGCTTCCACACTATATTTGTTTCAAAATATTTACTCATATGATTTAAAAGTTATATTTTTATGGCTGAGGAAAAAATATTTTTATTGAGAAAAATACGGGACGTTACACAATCCATTTGAAAGTTGGAATCGGTATAACCCAAAGGGCATAATGAATGAGTCTGGTAAACCAAACAGTACTCCTTAGTCCGTTTAATGTACTTGAGTATGTTCTTTACCGCTGTCCAATGTCCCTTTTTAGGGTTAGACTGATATCGTGCTACTATGCCTACGGGCTACGGCAAATCAGATATTCGGCCTAGTACACATCATAGTATACATGAGACTACCTACTGCAGAAGCGTAAGGTATCTGTCTCATTTCCTCTTTCTCCTCAGGTGTCTTAGGACACATGTCCTGAGAAAGAATAATTCCATACCTGAAGGGTAAGAAACCATTTTTGGAATCGTGCATGCTAAAGCGTCTAAATATAGTCTCGATATAGGACTCTTGAGATAAGCACAACATTCACTTAGATCTGTCACGGATGACCTTGATCCCTAGAATGTGTCCTGCGTCTCCCATATCCATCATATCGATTTTCAGTCTTAATTCCTGAAAAAATCATATGCATCAGAGGTACCATTTCTGTTAAACCATTTCTTAATAAGAGTAATGAAAACTTCTGTATTTCCTGCACACGAAGATAAAATGTTAATCTCTAATACGAATTATGTTTTTCAAGAGGGGAAGTCTTTGGAACGTGGTTTAATATCCCAAACAAATTTATCAAGTAAATAGGTATCATGAATCTACTTAATCCATAAGGAGTCCGTTTTATTGTGAATGTTCCAAAGAGTTTTTGAGTGAAGGGCCATATTCCATGTGGAAAGGTTTCTAATAGCTAATCTTTCTTCCTCTTTAGGCAAAAAAACATCTTTCCATGCAACTGAGGTGAATTTGGTACCCCAAAGGAAACGTCTGGCTAGCTTAGTGATTCTATTAATAACCGTAGAGGGAAAGGGTAGAATTTGTAACCAGTAGCATTCGAAACCCTGAATAATCGAGTTAATAAGCCGAAGACGGCCAACAAATGACAAGGTGGTGTTGGACCATCTATTAATACTATTTGATATATACTCTCTATGAGAGAGGTGTAATGAGAAACACCAAGTCTTTTAGCCGCAAGAGGTATGCCAAGGTATTTGGTGGGTAATGTGCCAAGAGGAAATCTGAACAGATCAAGAATTTGCTACTTTTCATAATTGTTTACTCCGGACATAAAGATGTTAGATTTATAATTATTAATATGAAGTCCAGAAACACTCTCAAATTCTTTAAGGCATTGAGCCAGAATTGTCATGGAAGGAATATCACCTCGCCCAAATAAGAGTAAATCATCGGTAAATGCAAGGTGAGTAATTTTGTTTTTATCACACTTAAAGTGGTATTTAAAATTATCATCTAAAGTGCGCACTTTAAGAAGACGTGATAAGTATTCCATGCATAGTAAGAATAAAGTAGGTAACATAGGATCACCTTGTCTTAAACCTCGTTTACCTACAATATATCCATGCACGCCCCCATTGATACATATAGAGTAAGTAGGTCAAGTGACACAAGTCATAATCTAGTGAGTAAAGTAAGGGTGAAAATTCACACCGTGGAGAATACATGCAAGGAATTTCCATGAGATCGAGTCAAAGGCCTTTTGGAGGTTGACATTTAGCATGCATCGTGGGGCAACACCTTTCTTCCATTCATATTTACGTAAGAGTTCCTGTGTAAGAAAGATATTATCAGTTATGTTCCTGCCTTTAATAAAAGCATAATGAGATTTATCAATGAGAGCATCGAGATAAGGTGTCATTCGATTAGAAATGAGTTTAGTGATGATCTTGTAAAGAATGCTGGTGCATCCAATGGGTCTAAAGTCTGAGACAGTGGGATTATGGCTTTTCTTAGGAATAAGGGTAATATTCGTATGATTAATTTTTTGATAAATAAGACCCTTATTAAAGAATTCCATAACAGCCTCAATGATTTCATTGCCAAGGAGGTTCCAATTGTCTTTAAAAAATTTGGCAGTGAAACCATCCGGCCCGGGTGACATATCGCCATCCATGCTAAATAAACAAGACTTGATTTCCGCTTTGGTAACAAGGGCGATCATTTGATTTTTTTTTTCTTGTGGGGACAGAATTCACCCATAATTGAGAATGTCTAAATTCATATTTGCAACCCGTATTTCCTTTCCAATTCTTTTTGTCGTAATTAGTGAATTCCTGAACAATGTCCTTCACATTGTGGATCACTTCAACCTCGTTTCTGCACAAGAAAGGAATGATGTGACATGCTTTTCTCTTCTTGGCTAAGGAATGGAAATAAGAAGTGTTTTTATCCGCAAGATTAAGATGTTTAATGCGAGCTTTGTGGATAAAATACTCATTTTCAAGACTACTTAAATTGATATCCACATTCATTTTGTGGATTTCATCCTCCCTTAGTTTGGCATCGAGAGGATGGAGGTCCATTAGCTCTTGGGCTTGTTGGAGGTCCTGCAATGCACACTTAGCTTTAGAAGAGATGTTTGAGAATTCATTAAAATTAAAAACTATAAGGCATTGCTTGAGATTTTTGAGTTTATGCCACAGTTGAGCTTAGGGAAAATTAGAGCTAGTGATGCTCCAATTGTCCACAAGGACTTTTTTGAATTTATCATTTTGAAGCTAGATGTTATTAAATCTGAAAGGTTTCTTGAAAGTTTGCGCCTCTTCAAAGAGTGTAGTGACCGAAGGTGAATGATTTGAAATTGATCCCCTTAGTGTGGAATAGGGTTGTAAACGAATCAAATATTTTTGCTCGATTCGGTATTCGATTCGAAATTTTGATATTCGTATTCGAAATTTTTGTATTCGAATTCGAATACAAATAGTTTTTGCGATTCGATTCGTTATCAAATACAAATATGAAATTATAGTATTCGATTCGATATTCGTAAATATTCGATTAAAATATTCGATTATTATTATTATTATTATTATTATGGATCGGATATAGCATATATTATTTAGATGGTTTTTTTTTTATTTAACAGTTTTTCACAATGTAAAATTCGAATCGAATAGTTCGAATCGAATCGAATAGTCACCAAATCGAATCGAATTTCGAACCGAATATCCGAAAATTTATTTAAAAATTCACTTGAAAATAATCGAATCGAATATTCTAATATTTTCGAATAGTTCGAATTTTAACTCGAATCGAATTTCGAAGCGGAATTAATATTCGTAATCGAATCGAATATAGCAAAAAAATATTCGAATCGAATCGAATATAGAGATATTCGCCTCGATTCGATTCGTTTACAACCCTAGTGTGGAAGACAGTCCTGCAAAGAAAATTAGAATTCATCCATGCTTTATTAATTAATACACGGTCAATTTTGGAATGTTTGTCTTTACTACTCCATGTAAAAAAATACCCTGATGAATGGGAGTCTTCAAGACCAAGGAGAGCACACGTATCAATAAAGTCTCTATATTCTTGTTCAATGGGAGTTCTACCTCCGACCCTTTCACAAGGGTCTAATACACAATTGAAGTCACCTGAAATAATAGAAGGGAAATTAATGGAGAGATTTTGAATTATTGAATCCCATAATTCCCTTCTATCTAAAACTTGCCAGAAGCCATATACCAAAGAGTAATTAAAAGTAAGATTAAGGGGTTTCCAACGGATAGAAGTATGAATTGCTTTTCAGACCGAATATTACTAATGAGGGTAGTGTGATGATTCCAAAGAAGAAGTATTTGTCCACTTGCAGCAACATTAAAATTTTGACAATAATCGTAAGAACTAAAATATTTCGTTAAGAACAGCTTAAGCTTACTATAATTAAGTTTCGCTTCAAGAATGCCCAAAATGTCCGATTTGTCCTTTAATACAAAATCAGCTAGGGCTGCCTGTTTAGAGGCTTTGTGAAGCCCTCGAATGTTCCAAGTTGTGATAATCAAGGTAAAATGTTTAGTGATGCTTGCCTCGCTTAGAGGCACTCTTTCTCTTTTGGTTCTTTTTTGTTGCTCTTTTTTTCTTTTCTTCAACCAAAGATGAATCTCTATTTGTATCCACTGGAATAATAGAATCATTATCTAGAATATTAGGGGTACATCAGAAGTTACCATTTTTTCTTGTTCAAGACAGTTCTCTTCAAGGATGTCATTGCTTTCGTGGAATTTTGAGGATACTTCTGCTCCACCAACCCTTTCGTTGAATGTAGATAGGTTTGAAGGAATAGAAGATTGCTCTTTGTTTATTCTACATTCATCTAATTATGTTACTTCCCGAGAATCAGCAACGTTGAAGCCTATGTTACTCGGACACAATGTTTTTGGCCCTATACCTGTGTCAACACGACACGACACGAGATAAGATAGGTAATATGCACCCGACACTCCATAGTTTCCCGGATACGGTAGAATAATGGAGATTGAAACGGCATAAGAGAGATGGAAAGTTTACTAAAGAAAAATACCATTCATTAATGTATTCAATTAACTATTCATTAATGCAGTTACCAACCATTTGTGCTAATAATCAATAATAGTTTAATTTAATATTGATTACATATAATAAGTTAATATTCAATATTTAGTTTACAATAGTAAATATATTTAATTTGAGTACATACATAAGTCGTATATGATAATTTATTATACATAAATAATTATGTATTAATAGAGTGAGTACATATTAATAGAGTGATTGACGTATCCCCGTATTTGTGTCCAAATTTAGGACGATTTCCCCGTATCCAAAATATTTATAAATTAAGTATCTGACACTCGGATCCATACTCGTATCCGATACTTGTAACCGTGTCCAAGTAACATAGGTTGAAGCAACCCTCATCACCTATAAATTGAATAGCATCAGATGTTGACTCCTTAGAAGGAGGATGAGTAGATGAGGGAGGGGAATTGAAATATATGTGTTTGTTTAGTGGCGTGGCAGCCCTTTGATCTCCTGCTTTATGTTCTAGAGGCTGCTGTTCTGTACGTATTTTACATAGAGTCATTGGATTCCAAAGCTCAAGAGGTAAATTAGGTAGAGTTACCCATACAACAAAGAGGTTATTAGATTTAACAAATCGAAAATTTTCTGGTAGGTGGCTTAGCACTAGCCGGTTGCCTTCAATGCTAGCTGTAGGGTCCTTGGTCAATTATGGTCTATTTGCCCTCTTCAGATACGAAACTGAAGACTATGTAGCCATTCTGGTGGAAGGCTAGTCTCGAGGATCTAGACTATGACCATATCATCCTTTTAATTAGATGTTTCTTAGGTGTTGCATCTGCAAAGAAACCAAGAAGGCTGTGTCCCCATCCTTTTGAGATGGGAACACAATCGTTAGTTTCAAATGAAAGGACATTATCTGAATAATCAATAATATGAGGTTGGAGTATTAAATCAGTGCGGGAGAATGTCTTTTTCTTTTCAAAGTCCACGCTAGATCTAGTATAAGGCTTTAATATGTCAGGTTCCACATTGTTTTCCATCGCTGCATCATTCGGAGGTTGATCCGCTGCATCCGGAGGTTGATTTTCAGTGGTGGGTAGGGGTTTAGGGTCCGAGTGGGGCTTAGCAGCCTTGTCATGCTCTTGGACAAGCAGGTCATATGCGTCTGCATCAAAGATGGTTTCAAGGACTTTGCTTGCATCGTTGGAATATTTCCCATTTTTCAATTCTACGTCATATTCGAACCCTACATCAGATCAATCGTTCCAAGAGCTGCTGGACTCAATTTCAGAGTAAGAGAGGACAACATCTTTGTAGGATTTGCGCACTGCATCTTTGTAATGTATGTACAGTACATGTATAATAACTTGTTTTTTTAGTCCCAATTTAGATTGTCTAAAAATAATTTGATTTTTATGGTTTGAATAATGTCAATTCTTTTCATAAAAATTAGAAAAAAAATCTGATGCTTGTATTTTTTTCTTTCAAGATTAGTATATATATACTACTCCCTCCGTCCATGAAAATGTTTAACACTTTGATTTGACACGTGTTTTAATATAGTGTTTTGACTTTATGTAGAAAAGTGTAGTTAATGAATTTTGAGTCCCACTTATTATAGTTATTTAATTGAGATGTGTGTAGAAAGTGTAGTTAGTGAAGTTTGAGTTCCACATAATTTATTTTTAATTGGATTGTGTGTATATAAAATTACTATAAATGAAAAGCTTTAGTGTTAAAAATATTGGTGGACATAACAAAAAGAAAATATGTTAAAAATATTGGTAGATGGATGTAGTAATAAATATCAAAACTGTAAGCTAGCTGTGTTAGTTCTTTTGTCTCTTTTGATATTTCTCATTATGCAGTATGCATTTCTATTTACTATGTTCTAATTTTTTTGAGAAGATTTATTTTTTATTTATAAAATCCATGTACCCTAATGGACGTTTGCAAATTTGCTAAGATATGGGCCCTAATGGGCTAATTTAAATCATTTTCAAAACCTGATCAGCTGACCAGTCTCTCTCTTTTTATTTATTAAGTTTAAATATTGTTGCAATTGTAAAAACCAGAGGCGGTTTTGGGATGGTGCGAGGTGGGCGACCGCACAGGACCCCGATCGTGAAGCCCCCGAAAATTATTGTTCGTCTATATATTAATTTATAATATTGAAATTTAAATATTTGATCTTTGTTATGCAGTTGGTAGTGAACTTGCTGTATAACTTTTGCCACTTGGGTTCGATTCCTTGTGTGCTTTTTTGTTTTTTTTTTAACAAACACTAGAATTAGTGAATTACTTAGATCAAGTTATAATGTTCATCAAATATTAAATATAGCATTTAATGTTTGTTAACTTTAAATTTTAGTATTTCTAAGTTCTTATAATGGTAGCGAGAGTTTGTGTTATTAATGGAATACTCTTATTTAATCCTTCTATTCAATCCATCAAATTTTTAATTTTATTTTTCGTCATTACTCTTCTTTTTCTGCGGCTTTGTGTCAATAGTCTCTTCGGTGTTGTTATCTTCCGAACTAAGAGTACTTTTTAAAATGAAAGTTATGTTTTATATTTTTAAAATAAAATTTATATTTAAAAAATATTAATAAAAAATTTATTCTAAAATCGCACAGGGCCTCTTTTAAGTTTGCCCCGAAACTGGTAAAAACTGAATAACAATATGATAAATAATTAAAATGACCTATTTGCTTATCTTCTATTGTATGTCCCAAAAATTGTTATGCTTTAATTACTTCCTTAATTATATTTTATAACTAAATAACACCACACACACACACATGTATATGTATGACTCAAACGCTAAAGGATTAATTATCGTCGTAGATATACAATTGTTATATATGTCTATGCAAAGATATCATCATAGTAATGTGCGAACGCACGCATGCATTAAACCCATATATATGCGTGTGTGAAACCGAAGCCTTTTTGGTGTATATATATATATATTAAAAGAGTATATTTGATGGTTTTAATTTATAAATAACCATTGTTTTCAGGTGTGAGTTACTGAGAGGCGAAGCAAGCATAATTTCTTCATGTAGAATATTTACAAAACTAAGGAAGAGATAACTGCCAGACTAATTCGATGGAAGAAACCAAAATTCACTCAAAACAAGACGACTTCTCTTTGGATGAGGACATGAGACTGATGAGGACCACATTTGCCCTTTTCCTTTATTTTATGAGCAGTCCCTTTAACATCTTCAATTCAAGATAATTACCACCTTATTCATCATCTACTAATCTCCCACTAATTACGCACACTTACCAAATCCAAAAATCCTAAGCACCTCAATCTCAAGACAACCTAAGCATGCAGTTTGGTTTGGTTTGATGAGCATTGTAGTAAATTAGTTAATTACCAAAAGCTAGAGCATGCAGAGAATTGAATTGAAAAGGGGTTGCTTTAATTTAATTTTTCTTGGAGTGGAAGTACTATAGTGATTGTTACGCATCATGCATTAGGCTTCCATCTCTTTTGTGCATAATAATATACATAATCTCGAGCATGCTTCTTTGCATCAAAACCGATCATAACTGCACAGTCATGTCTAAAAGGCAAAGCCTTTGTCTTGAATGCCCTTAGGGCAAACACACTCACACACACACACATATTGTAGTGGCAATTCTGATAAAAATCGAAGGAAAAGGGTTTGATGCTATCTGCACCAATAATATGCATGTTTTATGGTCACTACTCTGAAACTTATGGCTTCCAGTTATGCATGAATGTGTGTTTTGCATAATTTAGTGTGTTGTTATGTGTATGCAGCCTAGTATAAGTAGGGCAATAAACCTATATCTACCAAGAAAAAGTACAAGGCAAAGTCCCTCTCACTCCTCTCTCTCTCTCTCTCTCCCAACTCAAATTAATCGAATGCAAAAGCCTCTCTTCATCCTCTCCTCTCCTTTTTAAAGTCACGAGACCTCCTGTTCTTTCAATTTTAGAGAGAGAGAGAGAGATGTTTCCACAGAGGATGGCAGAAAAATAAAAAAACTGATAGAGAACTTTCAAGCCCTCCTTTCTTCAACATCACTCAGCAAGTAGCCTCTAACATTTCAGTACTCAAACTGAAGTCATATAATTTCCCAAGCTTTAGTTCTCTCTTCCATCTAAAAAAGATACATTGATCCCTCAAGAAAAAGAAATAGTTTAATTTTCTCTTTTTTTCATTTGTCTTTCTCTGTCGGTTCCATGTATGTAGTAGGCCTCAACCCCACAAAATTAAACTCACACACCCACACCTCTTCTTTATTTATTTGATCATCATTCATCATCTTGTTTACTCTTTACTACGTACGTACGAGATCCTTTTTTAATTTTCTTTTATATTAACGTTGTAATTAATTAACTGAGTTTGTACGTACCAGGAGACCAGAGGGAAATCCATTAGACCTCAACAACTTACCTGAGGATTATGCAGCAAGAGATGGCAAAGTTACCTCTGAAGACAGCTCCTCTTCTGCTGGTACCTACATAACTTTTTACTCATTAATTAATTACTTCTTCTTACTTTTTCTTTTTATCTCATGATTTTCATTTATAATTCCATTTCATTTCCCAGCTGATTTTGGGACATTCAATATTAGTTGATATAATTATAATAGTATATTATTTATGGACATAACATAAAGAGTGTTGGTATTATTGGTTTGTGGAGTATGAGAAGGAAACCCTAGAAAGTAAAAATGACAAGACAGGAGGGAAGAAGAATTGAGGAAGAAAAAGGGTTTAGATGTAGGATTAGTCTCATCAAAGATGCTTTAATGGGAATGGGCATGGGTGGCATTGCAGCAGCAGGGTACAGGAAAAAGAAAAGCGGCGCTAAGGAAGGAAAAGAGGAAGCCTCTAAGGTCTATGAGTGCAGGTTTTGTTCCCTCAAGTTCTGCAAATCTCAAGCCCTCGGCGGCCACATGAACCGCCACCGACAAGGTCTTTTCTTTTTTCCTTTTCTTGAAATTGAATATTTTAATGATGATGGTAAATGATATTTTTAGCAGAGAGGGAGAATGAGACACTCAACAAGGCACGGCAACTGGTTTTCACCAATGATTTAGCTCCTCCTGGCCATGGCCACATAGGTTATGTTTCAGCGTATGCTCTCTGAATTAATTAATTCTCAGCCTAATTAATATCTCTCATTTCTTCCAATTGGACTACTATTTTTCTTTTCATAAATTCTAAATTTCAGTTGATTCATTTCTAATTCTCTGTATTGATTTGTATGTGGGTAGTGGGCAGCCGATGCCACATATGAACGACGGCGCGCTTCCCTTCAGACCAGTGTGCTCCACGAGGTTATTTCCGCCGGCGGGGAGCGGCTACATGTACTCATCGCCGCCGCGCATGCTATCGTTCCACTCGGCGGCGCCGGTGAGTGATTACTTCATGGGGCACGTGATGAGGAATAACGGGAGGTCGGTAGGGGAAGGGAATAATAACTACACGTGCATAGGGGCGCCGGTGGGTCCGGGGTTCGGCGGTGGTGGTACTGGTGGTGTTAGAGACATGTCACTGCAGAATGAAGAGGAAGGACTGAGCTGGGGCCGGAGGTAGAAAGGGACTAGATTGGAAAACATTTGGATCAATCTGCATCAAGATTCAAGATGGATTCTTATCTTTTGTTTTTGTGTGTTCCTTTTATGTTTTTATTGAAATATCATCTTGTTATTACAAGTATTTTGTTAGAGAGTGAGAGTGCGCGCGAGAGTTGTGTTCATCATCGCATATATACATATATATGTGTGTGTGTGTGTGTGATTCTCTTTTTCTCTCTCTCTCTTACTGAAACAGAAAGTATCCAAACAAGCTAGCTGACAGTACATCTTCAAGGCTGACTGATGAATTCCTGGGTAATCTTTGTGGGGATCATTTTTAAGCTCCCACATTCATCATTCAACTAGGAATTTTTGTAGTATATTGTCAAAGACAACGTGTTATATATGCAATATATTCAACTCAATTGATCTAGAATATGTATTTTGTTCTAATATTAGATGGACATACAATTAATTATTATTCCATCCCTTTTATTATTTTTATCATAAAATTCAGTAATACATTTATAGTTTTGATCAAAAATGACTAAAATTGATAAGATGAAATGAGTTTTACTAATAAGAAATTATGTTAGTGGTAAAAGTTTTAGTTAAGCATGGTCTCAAAGAAAAATATGACAAATTTGATTAGAGAGTTACACGAATATGGGATAACAGAAGAAACTCATCTACTATACTAGTGCTAGTCTTCACCTCATTCAATTCTTCGCTTGAATGAGAGCTATCTTGAGTCTACTATCAGGATGCCATCATGTCCTGCTCATATATATTTATATTAGGATGTGGTCCTATAAGAAAGTGTTATGTTCTAGTGCACTTATTGATTACGATTTCGGGGAAATGTTTCTTTTCAAAAGCTAAAGAAGATTGACTAAACAACCTAGTTTAAAGAGATTCAAATTTAGGTTTACACTCGTTTTTGCAAGAGCCAGCCAAATGGATTACCGAGAAATTTAAACTATGTTTGGTATCCATGATACGATACTAATCCTAAGATGATTGTTTTATAATTGGTATTATAGAAAAATTATCTTGGGATTAGTATAGTATCATAAATACCAAACATAGCCTCAGTGTTTGTTGCCTTTTAGGAAAATATATGCTCTATGAATTTTGTTAAGGTATATCAGATATAGCAATATAATACAACACATGTAATAACACCCAACTTGTTAATAAACATAAATATCAATATATATGGTAGAAAACAATTTTTGGTTTGTTAAACATACGAACACTGACACATACGCACTCACATTTTTATTTCTATATATTTTCAAACTAGTCACTAGAAAAAGTTGCATTGTATTAATGTTTCTATATAAATTTTCTTTTATTTAACACTTAGTCAGTATGATTATCGGGATTTCCTGATTATATTTTCCTAAAAGTATTTTTATTTATTATTCTTACCACTTTTATTGCATTGACCCACAAGAAAATTCACATTCTTAATGTTCTTGGAGTTAGTTATATGCTTTAACACTGTATTACCGAGTTAGTTTTTATTTGGATATAAATAAAAAGAAACAAATTTTGAATTTTGCAATAAGTTTATTTTTATTTAGTGTACATAAAATTATAAGATGAACCATTTCTCCTTAATGGATAATTAAGAAAAAGGTTGTGTGAAAATTGAACACGTGTTAAGATATTTTGGCATTTGTTGACTGATGAGTAGGTACGATCATGACTCGGTCTAGATTCAAATTTGGAAAATTTGACTTTGATTTAGATTTAATTCAAATTCATTAAATCTTAAAATTTGAAATCCGTGTTTGGATTTATAAAATTTGTTTAATTCGGAGGTCTTGTGATCCGATTCAATATTTTCATATATTTTATTTTTTAAAATAAATTTTAAATACACTAAAATTGATAATAAATCTAAATCAACATTCAATTAAAATAACACTAATTTATACTCCAAAACACTACAATAATCCAAAATAAGTTATAATTTTTTCAAATTTTTTACAATCATTAATACGTCAAGAAGAGTTATGGCGAAATTAGTCACAATCAAAATTAAAATTTAAAATCTTCATAAAGTTTTCAATGTTGTAGCTACTTTCAACATCATCAACGACATTTTAAAGAAAAGAGAGGTTCAAGAATTAAACGAGATACATGACTGACACTGACCCACTACAACTAGGCTAACACACATACACTCTTTCTGCTTTTTTTAAATGAATTACATTAAATTTAAATCGTATAATCATGTGCTCTCCCTCAATCTTTCATCTTTTTTCAATACATGTATCTGTCACTTAATCATATATAATAATCCTCAATCTTCATCATAAAAATTGTCGTTTATGTTGGTAACAATTAGTATTTTTTATCCAGCTGCACGATACATCTTATTCCGCATACACAAGCTAAGTTTTGAAAGTCAGATATTTTATTGAATATGGTTTAAGTCGGAGAGGAGGTACCGTTCCCATTATTTTACATATACATGCAAAAATAATGTTGCATTGTTAATAAATGTGATAAATTAACATCTAAGGGACCATATGCTTTTACAATATATCACGTACGTTAATTGGTAATGTATGTAAAAATATCTACTTAAAAAAATCTGAAGCCAGCTAAGCCAGACCTACTCCATTTCAAATCAACTCAGAAGTTTTAATAGTTCTAAATCCTTATTCTCCTTCATGGTTCTGGATCGTGCATTTCCAATTCAAAACTATGCCACTCTTCTAAGTGTTATTAAATCATGCATGCATACTTATTTGATTAGAGAGGTGTTAATGATGAATTTCTGTAAAACTTCTATCTATACTCTCTATTACTATTACTAATATTACTAATGAAATGTATAGAAAGAAGAAAACATAGGGGTGTGAAAGCTTGCAGGGATAAATAAATTGTGGTGAAAAGCTGCAAATGAAGATTTGAGTGCAAAAATAGGATGTGAAGGAACAAACATTATATGCCAAGTCCAATTGGCATGGCAGGTCAACTGGTTCCTAATAGCTACCAAAGAAACAGACAACAGAGACATATTAGAGAGAGAGAGAGAGAGTCTAGCTAATGTCTAGTTAACCTATGATCATGTCTGAACGTCTCTACATATCCACCTCAATTATATCCATCTGAATTTTCACTTACTATTCATTATCTTGTTTTTTGTCCACATTTCAGTTTCAGTGCCCCAATCATAACAATATTGCACCCTTCATTTCCTTCTCTAATTTAATTAGTATATATATGTATGCATTTCCTTCTTAATTTCTTACTTTCAGTTTACTTAAGAACATTGAGCAATAAAAACCTGGCTGCAGCTTGTAATTTTTTCACGTATTAATTATTTCTTCGCCATTCTAAGTCACTTTAAAAATATTATAATATGCATTTTCCAGTGCAAAAGAAAACAAAAATCCGCCACCAAAATATCTAATTAATGTCACACCATATTAGACTATTTCTAACAATTTCCCAATATTCCATTGAGTAAAGAACCAGTCTACTGTTACACTTCAACAGATCCACATGAGTACTGAACGTGTTAGATCCATCTCTCCCCCCTTTCTCTCTGTCTCTCTCTCTCTCTCACATTCACACACACACACATGTATATATATAGCTGAAATCCCGAGACCTCATTGGTGAAAGGAACAAGACTTGATTGTACTTTTGTCATAAGAGGGTTTTCCAGCAAGCACCGCATGTAGGCCAGATAAAATACTACACTGAAAAAGTTTAATTATATATATATATATATCTTATATTCCCATCTAATTAAAGTTACTATGTGTCTTAAAATATTTGAAAAAAATAGAGCACAAACTACAACAAGTTGAAGGTGCAGCAGAAGCATCGGCAGCAAAAGTCGACCCACCCTACATTTTTATAGAGTCAGCTTAATTACAATCACTCATTTTGAGATGTTTAAAGCTGCTTGCTGCCACCACTCTAATATTTCACCTCATTTAATTGACCTTTTTTTCTATTCCTAAAGTAACAAAAAAAAAAAAAAAACATTTTGCCTTAATTACTGATCATCAGTACGGTTAATTCGAGTAATTTTCTGAATCCACTTTCATTGTATTCTGTTCACATGCATGCTTCTCAATGTGCTCATCACCAGGACTTTATATATGTAGTATTGCTATCATATCCAATTTAGGTAATGTATTAGTATCTTTAATTTGGATTTTTTTTTTATTTCTTAAAATGTTTTTGGCCTCAAACGTCGTCATTCTAATTGAATAATTTCAATTACTTATTAATTAGTTGAATTATTCTTATTTAGGTATCATTAATTTTAAGTGATCAATTATTTTATGGGACCTTTTAAATTTAAGCATAGTGAAACTAGTTGAAAGCGTTTATAAAGGTATACATAAATTAAATTAAATGCATACCAAGTCAACAATGTATAAATTTCACCCTTTTCTATTTATGTATTTTTTTTAAAGTTAATTACTTGTTTATGGGTTGTGCCCTATATATTTATTCTAATAATTACTAAAAAGGTGCTGAATATATTAAATTTGGAAATTATAAATTGGATAAAGAAATACTACTACACAGACAAGGCATTTGATTGTCCATGAATAAATTCTGGTGTTATAAATTGTAGAAAATAATAAATTAAATAAATAGTATCTAGGTTTTCTGCAACAAGAGCAGCAGCCAGCAGAAAATGTAGTATCAGTTTTTGTCGATAATGTGCAATGACTAAACATACAGTTTAAATTAACTAAACATTACTAACTTGGGTAAAGATATATCGATAGAGGTGCATATACATAGGTGGACAGTTCAAAAAGTGATTGAAAGTTATAAATTAAAATTACATTTTCTTAGTAAAGAAATAGTAGTAAGAAATAAGCAGACAAGACATTTGACTATCTATGAATCAATTCTCGTGCTTATAAAATTAAATGCAGATCCATAATATCTCTTATTTGTGTCCAACTATAGTAGCAGGCTAGCAGCAGGATGGTTTTCATTGTTTATTTTTTTCGACCACAAGTAATTACAAGTGTGAACATTATCAATAAATTAAGTGCGATCATTATCAATAAAACGGCATACTTATTGTCTGAGAAAAAAAAGTGAACCGTCACTTTTTCCTGCGATGCTGTTTTACATGTTTTATAATTATTGGTGGGATTATTTATTTATTATTCTATAGAGATATCAATCTATCCAACTTCGGTTTATTGGGTTCGGCTAAATTTGATTGAAAATTTACAACTGATCTTATACTTTCAATTTTTGGATTAGCGAACTAGTCAAACTAGAGAAAATGTCATAATTATATTCATTAAGAAATTGGTTTATTGATGGACAATGGATGTAATAAATACAATTTTTGCATTAGAAAAATCAAAGAACGAATATACAAAATAATCATACAAAATTATAAAAGACAAATAATAACCACTAATAATAATTATGTATAACAATATTTAAATTCTATTCATTTATATATTTTGTGTACTAAAATACTATTTTAATTAATGCTTACATTTCTGAATATGAATATTATAAATCACATTGAATCATATCGTTCATACTTGATATTCAATTTTATAAAATTTTATGTACTATAATGAATTGTATGAATGTGTATTATTCATGTCTTTCATAATTTTCGTACAATTAAATTTAAGTAGAAAGATAATTTTGTTAATTCACATTCAAAATAACTAATTTAAATATTGTAATGTTAATGAATATTATTTATTTTTACAATCTTGTTAGACTATTTTGTGTAATTAATACAAAATCAAATATATTCCTGAAATATTTTGTAAATTTATTTTCCATTCGGTTAATGGAATCAACCCACTCAATTTTTGGTCTAGCTCTAATAAGTTCGGGTATTTTCAGTCTAACCCATTCGGATTAAAAAAATGTTTCACTAACTCATTTTGATTTCGGATTGATATTCGAACCAATTCATAGTTTCGGACTAAATGAACATCCGAATTCTTCTATATACGTATTTGAGATCGATTTTCCTTGTACGATTTGATTTTTTTACTTTTGATGTAAAAAACGTTACAAGGTTATTCGATATCCACCAATTATTATCCTAAACCAATACACCAATTATGGGAATTAATTATACCTAATTATGAGATGATTATTTACATAACTATATCCACAAAACAATATTAACGTTAAATATATGAACAACATCCGAAGGATTCAATAACGCAATTTGGCCACACGTGTGAGCGATGATGATTCAATTACCAATCAGTACAACCATATATTTTAAAATTATTGTGAGGCTCCAATATTGTTTTTAATTATTCATAATTATAAATAAATCATATATGATATTCATAAAAACAAAAGGGTTAAAATTTATAAACCATATGTACATGTCCACAAGTAAATAAATGCTATAATAACGAAAACAATATTTAATTATACAGAGAAAATTTATGAAGTTGATGGGTCTCAATTCTCATCTTAGTGTATAGGAAATTATATATATTGATGTACTTTTGGTTTTGGGTGGGGGAATAGGGTTTAAAGTTGCATGAAAAGGTAAGAGAGTGTGTAAATGATTTATATATTGATTTGGGAGTGCAGGCATATCTGTATGCTAAATCCATTTTAGTGAAAAGTGGCATATCAGACATATAACCTTGAGGAAACCCCATCGTTATTTTGTGCTGCCACCTTTTAAATCACACATATATGAGAAATTTAGGCCACATCATAGTACTACTTTGGCTTTATCTTCGTGCCATAAAATACGGATGTGAGTTGTTAACACTTGACATGAAGTTGTGAGGGCAAAAGTGGAAGAAACACATTTAA
Organism: Leonotis leonurus; assembly: GCA_026898415.1. Taxonomy (NCBI): domain Eukaryota; kingdom Viridiplantae; phylum Streptophyta; class Magnoliopsida; order Lamiales; family Lamiaceae; genus Leonotis; species Leonotis leonurus. Next base: position 554,772 of record JAPKLX010000025.1, read on the forward strand.
CTACCTACATCATTTAAACCATCGGTTGCACCCAACCAATTTAATTAATCTTTCTAGTACAACTACATATTATATTTCCTTTTAAAATATAATATCATTTACTTATTTTTATGCTTAAGGACATTTTAGTAAATACGTTCATTGCACCCATATATATATATATGTCACTTTCAATATTTATCCTTAAATTATCTTTTAATTGAATCAACTTAATTATACAATTATATCTATTAATTTAAAAATTATAATACCCATTTTGAAGAATTACATGTAAAAAATATATAAAATCTCAATGTACATGTAAAAAATACCTATTTTGTATTGGAATTTGAAATAAACCTGAAAAATTCAAACTTTTTCTGAAAAAGTTAGAGCATCCCCAATGGGGGACTCTCAAATACTTCCTCCGTACACAAAACTTCTTCCTATATTACCATTTTCATCCATCCACAAAAGTTCTACCTACTTTAAAATTTTCATTTATAGTAAGTGGACCCACCACACTCTTTACACACAACTCAATTTAATATAATACATTAAGTGGGACCCAAAATCCACTAACTTCACACAACACAATTTAAAACAGTATATCAAGTGGGACCCTCATTCCACTCACTACATATCATCATTAAAGTCAAAAGCACTACATTAAAACTCGCACCGAGTCAAATTAGGAACATATTTCATGGACGGAGGGAGTAGTAGACTCGGTGGCAAAGACGTAAGTAAATTGAACTTTTTTGGGTGGGAAAGAGAGGTTGTGTTGGTAGGTAGCAGTGAGAGACTCTCACTTTCGGACTCCGGAGTCTCTACTTTAATAATTATAGAATGATTGAATTTGAAAAAAATGATATAAATTTAATTTGTTAATTTAAATTTGTAATATAAATTAAATATTTAATTTTGATTAATATTTTTAATTTATTTAATTAAATAAAATTAAAATTAAAATAACAAATTTTAGAAATTAAAATTTCATTAATTTTAATTTCAAATACAAAATACAAGAAATTGAAATACGAGAATTGAAAACACACGAAATTAAAATAAAACAAAAGAAACGAAAAAACATACTTAATTTAAATCCTTGAATCGAGCGTAGATTTCTTCGATCAAATCATACTCGAGCATCTTGTGATCACGCCTATTTCGGAGGTTGGCCGTACGCTCCATGTAAATTAATAAATATGTAATTAAATTTTATTTTTTATTTTAATATGTTTTATTTAATTTAAAAAACCTCCCGCTGCACATGCTCTTAAAGTTTGTTACATAAATTGATGAATTTTATTAAAGAAAAGATTTCTTAAAAAACCTAGAGGTGGACCGCCCCCTCTTTTCTTTCTCCCTCATTCCTATTTTTGCTTGGACCGTCCACCCCTCTTAGAGTCTCCTCCCCTCCGCATCCTCTTATATTTCAGACCTCTCGCTGCCGTCGTTGAACACTTGGACCGCTCGCCTCTGTCCTGAAAGTGGTAGGTGGTGATTGGTAGGAAGGAATGGGGTAAGGAATGGAATGGTGATTCCATACCCCATTCCATTCCCCCGCTTGTTTCGTTTTATAATTGAGAATCGAAATTCCATCCGTAATCATCATTCCATTAGGATTAGGAATAGCCATTAACACCTAATAACAAGTATTAGCCATTTCAATTCAGATTAAATTTTCGCACTTTTTGGATTAGACAAAATTACCCCTAATTATTTGTTCATTTTACAATTTTACCATGAAGATACACTTCTTTGTACCGACATTTACCTTGTTTGGAATTTCTCTCTCTATCCATCTTCCCCACTCATCTTCCTCCCTCATGCTTCAAACCCTAACATCTATCCACACAAATCGAATGGTTGCGGTGCTGAGGAATCGAGTTCTGTATCCTCTAAGGTTCGTTATTGTATCTCTGTATATCTTCAGAAATTTCATAAATATTGAGATTCTCTCTGTATCTTCTTCACCTACCTACTTTTGTGAGCTCATTTTGGATTTGAAATTAACTAATGTTGAAGATAATAAATAAATAAATGTGATAATTTACTAGCTGAGCAAGTTCTGAATCTTTGACTGAGAAGGTGAGGGTTTCATGCTTTGACGCAATCCAGTTAATTACTCCTCATGATTTCCAAATAGCTTCGTAGCAGCTCTCACTAGTGTCCTTCATAAATCCATGAAAATATTATTAAGATTGTAAAATAAAATAATTAATCGAAATAGGTTTCCTTAAAAAGAATATATATGTATATATATATATATAATATTTCTATACCTTGAAGTTCTTGGTTACAATAGATAGATATCCATTTTGAGGAGTAATATTCTCAAAATAAAGAATGGGGGTTGATGAAGCTAGAGCACCAAGTGCTATATGTGGATACTTAAGTCAGAACCAATAAACTAGCACCGCAAGTAGTCAATCATCAATTCATCATAATTAGTATAGTTAATAGATTAATTAATTAATTAATTAATTAATGTTATATATAAAGATAATATTATTAATCATCATATATATGTGTGTGTTCTTACTTCCACTAAATGATCATCCGACAATAATAATGGGAGAAGTATGTGCTGAGAATTTGTTATTGATGTGTAACAGAATCTCGGCATAATCAGCTAAGGCTTGAAGTTTCATAAATTGTCAAGTATTTTGTGCTATTGCTCTTTACCCAGATCTCACAAGGTAGCTCTTATGTATCTCTATTCTGGTTTTATTCCTGTATTTCTTGTTTGTGGCTTGAAGTTTCATTGATTTGAGATTCTCTCTGTATATTCAGCTCACTGTATGTATGTATGTATGAAGTTTGTTATATTTTTATTTCTTTCTCTCTCCCTCTCCCTCTTTGTGCTCTGTATGTATGTAGTTTTTGTTCTATTTTTATTTCTTTATCTCTCCCTCTTACTGTATGCATATACAGTTTGGAAATCTAGGATGGATAAAGAAAAATGCAGTGAAAGATGTGGAGAGATATTATGATAAATGAAACATAAGATAGTAGATGAGGTAGAGAGAGTAGTAGGTAGACCTTTTTTGTGTGAAAAAATAGAGTGGAACAATAATGTATGCTTAAATATGAAATACTTAAAATCTGCACATCCAATTGCAACAAAGGACAAATCCCTCAACTTAGTTCAACTTTACTGAATGATTCTTTAATTAGCTCCTTAATAATGGAAATTAATTTTCATCTAAAATATTTGTAGATTTAGTTTTTAGGTCCAAGATAGTTGGGGATGGTAGTGGTAGAATATATACAACCTTTTTCTTCTCCATTATCCTTTTTTTTCTAGAAAAATATATACAACCTTTTTCTTCTTCTTTTTATTTCTCTTTCATGTTTTATACACTGATAATACTTGATATGATGTTTTGTTGGACTATCTGCTTCACCATTTGACACTCTGCTTCTACATTGGATTTAATTTTGATGTCTTTCATTTAAATCAAGTTATTGATTTTTTTTTATTGATTGTTGTTGTTTGATTATGATATGTTTTTTGCATCACCAACTTCTATGGATTATTTATCATCTTTATTATTTATATTCGTATGTTTGAGTTGGTATTGACTTTATATTTGTTTTTTATATCACATAATGAGTGGCCCAGGTAAAAATAAGAGAAAATGGAATTTTGTTGAAGATTCTAAACTTATTGAAGCTCTTGTTGATACGGTGAATTTGGGAATGTATAAAGCTGACAATGGATTTAAACCTGGCTATTTATCTTTTATTGAAGAAAAATTGCAAATTTCTTTGCCTAACTCAAATTTGAAGGCTAAACCACATATTGAGTCGAGAATCAAGACATTGAAGAAGGATTTTCACATTGTTTATGATATGTTGAATGGCTAGAATACAAGTGGTTTTGGATATGATGCATCTAAGAAATGTGTTACTGCAGACAAGGAAGTTTGAGATTCTTATCTTCAGGTTTGTTTCTTTATGTTTTATATTTTCCTAAAGTTTATTTCTTAATTTATGATATTAATTTCTTTTGTGTTTAATTGTAGAGTCATCCTACTCATTCTAGTTGGCAAAATAAGATGTTTCCCTTTTATGAAGAATTGCTCATTGTATTTGGAAAAGACCGTGCAACATGCAATAATGTAGAAGGTCCAATTGATTTACTAGAAGAGGTACGAAGAGAAGAGAGTAACACTAATGATGAGAATACGATTGATGTTGGAGATGATTCAGATGCATCTATTTCGTTTGAAGGATCTCTAAACCACAAAAAGAAAAAGAAGAAAATTGATCAATCAATGACTGCAGGTATCAAAGAAGCGGCTTCTGTTATTGCAAGTGAAATTGCTAAAGCTAGCCAACTATTTAGTAAAGCTATTGGAGTTGATGCTGAAATTTCTGAAAAAAGAAAGATGATAATTCTGAGATAAAGAAGATTCTGAATCTCACTGTTGCAGAAGCTATCAAAGCAGTGTGTCATATTGCAAGTCGTCCCGAGTTAATTGACGTGTTTTTTAGCATGGAGGAGGAAAACAAAGAGCAGTTGGTTAGAGCTATATTAGATGGTGAAGTTTAAATAGTTTCTTGAAGTATGCTTATTTCTATTTCTAGTTTTTGACATTGCTAAGATTGTGAAACTTTTGTTAGCTTTATGTTTTGACATTGTCATTAGTTTGCTTGTTTTATCGGATTTGTTATTAAATGTTGATTAAGTTTCGATCTGTAGCTCGACTTTGGTTCAAGGCTTCAAGCTTATGACTTTTTTCTTATATTTTTTTCTTGTGTCATTGTCCTTAGCTAAAATATTTAAGCTACTATATATAAATCACATTTCAATTATATTATGAGTTTGGTTATGACAAAAAGAATTAAAATGAAATTTGTAAGTCATGCAAGAATTTTTATGAAACTTAAATTGCAAAAATTTAATTTGATTTGATGATAGGTATACAATCATAGAATGGGGTATGCACCTATCTTTCATTATAGAAAAATTAACATATTAATTGTCAATAGAAAAATTAAAAGGATAATTTCGTAATATAACATAAATATAATTCAATTGCTAAACATTTTTCATAGGTACCAATCATAAGAATGGAATTAAGAAAAGAATGGTCATTCCATTTCCTTCAAATTTCCTATACATACCAAGCAAAGGAATGCATTATAATTTTTCATTCCATTCCTTCATTCATTCTATTCCTCCATTCATTCCATTCCCTTCCTATTTCATTCCATCATACCAATCACCTCAGTAGAGCTTGTTGCTGGGGATTGTTGGAGCCTTCTTGGAACGTCGCCGCCGCAGGAGAGGCCTGAACCTCGTCGGAAAATCATGGGAGACAGCCAAGTAGATATTCCACAACATATTCAAGTTCAAATTCATGCCCTGAACTCGAATAAGCGTGGACCGCTTGGCCCTATGTTGAGCGGTCCATCCTGAAAATCAATGAATATACCAGCGGTCTATACATTTTATGAATTTATGTATTTTTCTTACATCTTTGGTGGCATAGAACCTAATTTTACGTGCATGTATGTTGATTATTGCTAATTTACGTTTATATTATGATTTAGTGAATTATTTTGTTCGAAAATTACATGTTTAGGAATTGAATTTATGATATTTGCTTTTAGAATAATATGTAGGAGACATACATAGATGGACCGATGGTATATGCCTGATGGACCACTGGGGCTTGAAGAACAAGCCGAGCGGTCTATCTATGTATTACCAGCGGTCCATACATTTTTAATTAGATATAATTATTGTTATTGCATTTATGTTTAAATTATGTAAAGTATGTTTATAATTTAGTGATTTACATAATTAATTATTGAAATTATGATTTTTTTTAATGTGAATATTAGAATTTTGATGTATATGATCTAATTTTATTTTAATTTGATGTATATGAACTGATTGAAATTATTTTTATTGATTGAATGTTGAAGGAGTCGGCCCATCCTTGGTATCGTAAACCGAACTCAATTAATCGAAAGTCTAAACCCAATACATACTATATATAAGATATGTATTATTGAAGAAATAAAGTCTAGATTGTTGCTATTAGGTGGGAACGAACTGGTGCAAAAATTCCAACGTGGGGCATTTGGTCATTTTTTCAGTTGAGGTCCGGGTAACCTCTCATGTCCAGCTTTACACAGTATAGTGTGTAGGGCTATCCACACTAGGGGTGGGATTTGGTTTCACATATGCGGGGGTGATATTGAGTACACGTTGGAGGATCATGCATTGATCACTGAGTTGAGATTTGATCATTCAAATTTCGATAGTACTTACCCACACAATCCGACTAGGTCATCTTTTTTTGTCTGCCTGCAATGGCAAATGACTGGTTCAGATCTCCTTGCCCGCTTTACAAATTCCCGAAACAACATAGATGATCCTGATGGAGAGATTCATTTCTGCATTGCCCTTGTCCCCATGGCCTATGTCTTCGTATTTGGCCATGATTCACAAAAAATTATATTCCCGTGGTTGTGGTCGTTGGTGGACGACCTAGACACCTTTTATAATTTTCCTTGGGGTGTATACTCCTATAAAATTCTTAGGAATTATATTAGGACAATTCCCGACAATCCAAAATATCATTTATATAGCCCGACTTGGGCACTGATGGTGTGGGGGTTAGAGGTTATTTTTGGATTCAAATCGATGGTTGGTAGGCAACGGGACATCCCTTTAACATATCCTCGGTGTTTGAGGTGGAATTTCTGGAATAATCTTAATAGGACAGTTGAACAGCTCTATGATTGTTTTGATACGAAAGTAAATTTTATGTTCATTTATAATCCTTATTTAATTATTTGTTATGATTATGATAAGATTGTATTAATATTTATTTTAATTTTGTAGGGTTACAATATTTCAAATCTTATAGCGGACGAGGAGGAAGAGAGACATGCATATTACTTCTCCATACAGTGTGAGAGCCCCCTGGATGTGGAGTATATGCCACTGACTAATCCAATTACTCGGGGAGGCATGACAGCCGAGCAGCGTGCACTGAGGAATATAGAGCCTGCACATTTTGATGAGCTGAAGGTGGATGAGTCATCTTTTCGCAACGTCAGAGAGATAAGAGAAAGTGTGCTAGGGTACCGATGGCTGATTCATCCTCTAGCAGCAGCGGTGGTACGACAGAGCGCGTACTTAGCCAAATGCATGGAGAGATGAGTGCTTTTGAGGCACGTATGATAGAGAGGCATGATCAGATGGAGACACGGATCATTGAGAGACATAATGATCTAAAGAATACTATCAAGAGATGGATGAGAGAGCTATTAGGAGCCATCTGATTTTCATGCCACGAGCCCTCCACCAAGAGCAGTACCTAATTTTTGGCCTTCCAGCAGTGGTCCTCGGTACTCCGTGTCTGACATACCGCACTTTCTACCGCCATTTGTGACCACACGTCATTCTTCGGCGGATCCTTCATCTCTAATTATTTATGATAAACAGATAGTTTTAAAATAAAACTAATTGATTTTGTATTATATATTTTTGTAGATGTAGATGCCATGGCCATTTGACACGCAACCAGTTAATGTGGCACATGATAACCCTTCTTCGGCGGAGTTTGAAGGTCAGTTACGCTACGTGCCAAGACCTGCATTTGTCTCGAAAGATGCACCAGATACCGTCGGGGATGAAATATTGAAAAAGTACAATGCATTTATGAAGAAACCATCAGGCGAGCAATGCTACGAGGGGTGTGCATCGGTCGGTCGGTTCGACCGACTGACCAAATTTTTGAGAACCAAAAACCGAACCGCAAGTGAAAAAAAAGGAACCGAACCGACCACATGTAATTTAAAAACCGAACCGAAAATCGACCGATCAAAACCGATTGGTTTCGGTTCGGTTCGGTTCGAACCGAACTCAACCTGTGAACATTATCAATAGTTATGCAAAATACATTTTTTCTTCAAGTTTTCAACCTAAAACATCAAAAGAAAGTAGATAATGAAGTACACATCTTTCACTTCAAATGTCTTATAGTTTTTAACAAAGTACGCATCAAAGAAAAGTTTTCAAATCAAACATAACAAACGAAGAAGCAAAGTCTATGTCTCCATAAAACATTACATAAAATGTAACAAGTCTTCCAATTCTTTGTCTTCAAGTCCTCGTGTCATCATCTTTAATGCCCTCACCAATGCCAAGACTCATCAAAGCTACAAAATAAAATAAAAATAAGTATCAAACTATTACAATAACAAGAATAAAAAATTAAGTTACAAGTTAAAAGTACCTTCTTCATGTTTTTGAATGCCGTCCAAATCCTCTTCAATTCTTATAGGTTCTTTCGACTTTCTTAGCCAATCTTGAGTACAAATGAGACTTTCAACAATTTTAGGAGTCAATGAACTCCTAAAAGGATCAAGGACCCTCCCCCCAGTGCTAAAAGCTAACTCGGACGCCACCGTAGAAATAGGTACCAATAAGACATCTCGAGCAAGATGAGCAAGGATAGGCAACCTATGTTGCATAATCTTCCACCAATTTAGTATGTCAAAATTCTCAACATCATCAATCCCCCTCTCTTTCTCATGTAGGTAGACATCCAAATCATTAGATTGCACACCATATCCCACAAGCCGTTTTTGTTTCTTGAACTTGTTAACCAAAAGATATGTAGTGGAAGATTCTACGGGACGTGAAGGTTGAGTTTGTGATTGTGGTTTTGCATTAGATTGATACAAACATTTGTAAGCATCATACAATTGATATATCTCATCTTTCACATTTTTTGCAATTGCACAACCAACATCTTTTCCATATACTTCTTCAAGTACAAACTCAACTATCTCAAACTTGTATTTAGGGTCGAAAATGACACTAAAAAAAATGATCTTGTTCATTTTCTTCGAATCACCCCAATACTTGTCAAATTTCTCCTTCATCTTCACCCCCATTTCCCTTATATCCATAGATGAGTGTTGCACCCACTCTTTTAGTAAATAACACATTAGTAATCTCATGCAAGAATATGTTTGAAGTGACATACAATGACCCGAAAATTCTAACTGTCAAATTATAGAAAGTTTGCAACAGTGTACTCAACTTTCTTGCATTCTCACAATCTAAAAAAATCAGGTATGCCATTATGAAGATCAACTTTATAGAAATGATCTTTTTCTTCAAAACATTCAAAAACTTTTTCAAACATGCAAGCAACATTCAACATCAAGTAAGTCGAATTTCACCTAGTAGGCACATCCAAACATAAAAGACTCTTGCAATCAATATTCTCTTCTTCACAACATTCTTTGAATCTTGCAAGTCTAGAAGGAGATTGCCTAACAAATCTCACAGCATCCCTAATCTTTTTAACAGAAGAATCCAATTCTTTCATCCCATCTTGCACAACCAAATTAACAATATGAGCTACACACCTCATATGAAGATATTTCCCTCCCACCAAACAACAATTACGAGCAACCAATTTATTTTTCAAAGCAACAAGACATGAGTCATTCGAAGAAGCATTATCCACAGTGACGGAAATGACTCTACTAATTCCCCGTTCATGCAAACAACCATCAATTTGTCTACACATATCCTCACCCTTATGACTCTCAATAGTGCAAAAATTGATGATCTTTTTATTCAATTTTCACTCATCATCAATCCAATGGGCAGTAATGCATATATAGTTAATCATCTGCAAAGATGTCCAAGTATCTGTAGTAATAGAGACACTTTGACCAGATTTTTTGAAAAAATCCCTTAACCTCATCCTTTCATCTTGAAACAACTTATAAATATCACGTGATATAGTCCATCGGGAAGACAATTTAAACTTAGGTTGTAATGAAGCCACAAATTCCCTAAACCCTTCACCATCTACAATTTTAAAAGGTAGTTCGTCCTTGATGATCATTTCTACTAATTTCATCTTACAATATTCTTGATCAAATTTTCAAGTAGCCAAACTAGCAATTATGACAGACTCATCACCCCCTTCCTAAGTATTGGTTGCAATGACAATTGTGATTGCCTTATATCCGAACTACAAGGATGGTTCTTGCACTTAGACATATGTGTAAGAAGTGCAGTAGTACTATTTTTCCTAGGATTACAGAAGTATGATTTCGAACAATACTTACATTGAGCTTTATTATTTCCATCTTCATCCTCACTTCGTAAAATGATCCCACACATTGGATTTAGCTCTTCCTCCTTTGCCATTCTTTTTAGATGGTCCCTTTGAAGTTGCTTGATTTGAAGAAGCTTGCTCTAATAGCTGTTGTGCAGAGGGTTGAGAGGGTAGTTTGGGCGCTGTCATTTCGGAACCAGTAGTAGGTCCACTTTCCTTTCGGTTTTCAGCCATTAGTTAAATCAAAATTAAACCTATAAGCAAAATAGTGAATAAAATTAAATATTCTCAAATGGATATTCAAAAAAAATAAAATCCACTGTCCACAAAATTGTATTAGAAGCACAATTTTATCATTAAAGCACATTGATAATAATAGAATTATACTTATGTTTCAAGTAAAAATACATATTAACAGTAGCATAAAGTTATGTGTAATACCCCGAATTTTTCTAATACGATTAGATATCTTACTGCGACTAATTAAGGATTTTAGGAAGAGACTATACCCTATTAGGACCTACCATATGAATTTGGCACCCGGTGAAACTTTTTAAACATTTCTTTTAAAAATGATCTTTTCATGCATAAGTCAAAAGCATGTCAATATTATACTCATTTTGTAGGGTTTTTCAAAATAAAAATATTGGCACTATGTTTTCCCAAAAAGGAGTTCGTACGTAACTGCTACGGATTTTTAAAGTTTAAGCACGTCGTATAAAAATTAGTTTTTCCATGCATTATCGAAAGTATATCAATATTATAGTCATTGTGTAGAGTATTAAGAAAGGGAGATGTTGACACTGAGTTTGCTCCAAAAGGAGATCGTGTGTAGAATTTACGGCGTTTTAAGGTTTAAGCATTAATAATAATATAATATAATAATTATAATATTAAAATAATGAAAATTTTAGTATAAATATGGGGAGGGGCCAATGCTTTCCTCGCTCATTTGAGGAGAAGCACTTCTGCTTCTTCTCACTTCTTCTCTCTTCTGCATTCTGTCATTTTGGGGTATCGAGGTTCTGCGAGTTTGAAAATCAAAGATCGATTTAAGTTAAGGTACGTCAGGATAAGGTCGAAGGTAGGCGTGGAGCTTGACAAAGGTGGCTCAGCCGTCGTCGAGTTTCCGCCGCCATCGTTCTGATACCATTATCTTCATGCTTTTACCTCTCGTTCTATTCTTCATTCATTTTTCTCTTCGTGACTATCGGTCTATTAGACGGCTAAGGTCCCTTAAGGTTTTAAGGTTCTGACCATAAGATCCGTTACTCTGCCGGATTGAATTTTAGATTTGGATCCCGGTTAGGATCGACATGTCATGATTTATTGCATTATTTCATGTTTTTCTAAAGGAAAAATATTCACGGTCTATCATTTTTCAATAAAATTTCTAGTGCATGTAGAGAAAAAAATATAGAATTTTATGAAAGAGATTTCATTAATTTTCATCGGTCCAATTTTAATAGATCTGAAAAAGACTACGAATCTTCTCGAGTAAGCTTTGAGGTAAAGTTGCATATTTCAAAAATGTTTTTACATATTCCTATAGAGAATAATGCCCTGAGTATTTTTGCTTTCTGGGCCAAGTTGATTTGAAAACCCGGGTATTGCCAAAATGACCTTAGAAGACCTAGAAAACTCTCGGTTCCTCATTTTCACTTTATTTGCGTTACGTTTTGGGATTTGAGGCCAAAAGTTGTTCCGTATAATTGTCAGGTGCTTACGATTGTGAACGAGACGTTTGACTAATTTACAGTTATCACATGGTATTGACATTTGCTGACAGGTGGGTGTTATATATGTTTTCAAAATGTATTTTTGAGTTATTAAGTTCTGATATTTATGAAAATCAAAATGGATGTCCATGTTAAAATGTTTTGCTCCTTATTGGATAAGTGATCCCTCAAGCATGACGATCAGATCATGTGCTATGTTTGCGCACTGGCACATGGTTAGTGTACACGTGGGTTTATGTGGTCTATCCCCATATATTCTAGAGTGAAGTCAGTTTGGGTAAAAGTTCCCTACTGATGAAGGACATAAATGATGGACCTCTATGAGCTGTCCTCATATGTTCATAGAAGGGTATCTAATGCCAATATTGGGTCAAGAAAAATGAGATCTCAATGGTTTTGGTATGCATAGAATGACTTTCTGTTTTAAAACCTTCTATGCGATACTGTGCAAGCATGGATATTCTTTTCAGAAAATGATTTCACAAAAGGATTTTAAATGGCATAACCCACGGGGTACATTAGTACTCAGCCCTGCAAAATGTTTTCAAATTGTTTTGCAGATTGAGCGGTTGGTGGTGTCGTGCGAGGCTAAGGCAAGGGTTGTTGCAAACTGTCATGTTATGTATTCCGCTGCCAAGCTCATGTTCTTTTTCAGTCTCTGATTCGTCATGCTATTAGCTTCATTACAATAAAATGATTCATTGTTCCTTCACGAGAATTACTATTGTCTATTACATGCATTCATGTTCATAGGAGAGCTTAGAAGTAGTCGGCCCCTCTTGGACGCTCTACTCCTCGACCCCTTGTGATGTTGTCGTGTAGCACCGACCACACTTGGCGAGTTGGGTGAGTGACTCCTTTTGGCGAGCTAGGCTCACTAACCTCCGCTCTTTATTGACGGCTCCTATTGGAATGATTTGGCCGCTTGGGATTCAGGATTACCGCTCCCATGTTACGAGCTATAATCTCCAACCCCGTCTTGCATTGCATCTCTTTGCATTCGATTGTTCATTGTCATGACATCATTGTTGACAATATCTGCTGGTGGGTTTATTTGTTTTTCTTTCCCCATTCAGATTAGTCCTAGTTATAAACGAGTTACTGTCCATTTTTCAAGGACAATTCTTCCAGCATGATTATGTTCCATGTCCCCCTTTCTTCCCCGCTTCTTTTCTTTTCCCCCAGTCACGCTCTGGCGCGTGCGCCGTCCCTCGGGATCGGGGTGTGACATTATGCATATATACACACTGCACTAGTACTGAATATATACTGATCAGTTTCTATTCACCCAGAAAACTGAACATATAAAGCAAGTTAAGGCCTACATTGTGTTCGATCACTCCAAAATAAAGTTTTAATTTCTCCATTCTCTTATACTTGTGTCAGAAATCAAGTAATGCAATTTCCAGTAAAAACTGTAATGACAATGTAATTAAAAAAATGTAACCTTACTACAAGTCCTTGTCACTTGTAAGTATGAAGGTGACCTTTAACTTCTACCTTTACTGAGAATCCAAATCATAATCGGACTTATCCTCTTTCTGTTCAGAGCTATACAGGTAGTACTATCATTTTCAAAATAGGGTGACAAGATACTAACTTCACTCTGCAATCAACCTCCAAAAAAATTTGACTAGTATGGTATCTTTAAATAATTTGATTATCTGTACACTACTAGCCAATTGAAGAATGGTCATTCATCAGCTCAAATGAGATTTATAGACCAAATAGGTAGAATGGAAAAAAAAAGTAAAAAGCAATTTGACAATATTATGTGTTTCGAGCATCCCCAGCTTATGATGATGGGATTTATGCCTCAGCTATTGATAATTCAGTTTTGTAGGCTAGTAAGGATTCTCGAGCTAGTATGATTGTTGACTATAATAGACCAAAAATTGCTTGCTTAAACATAACAATTCATTTGCTTCATTAATCCAAAGTAAAGATAATTCTAATTGTTATTGTAGGACGAGAGGATTATTTGAACAATGAGGGCAAAAAAAATCTAGAAATACAGCAACATATAAGAACCCAAGTAGGCAGGTACAAAATCGAAAATTGAAAAAGAACTCAATAAAATCGAGAACAATGAGTGCAAAAAAAAGGAGACTGGATAAATCAAATACCAAAGGAGATATGATTCGACAGTTGTGGGCGTCTGGGCCGCTGGGCGAGATGGATTAGAAAGTAGAATGAGACTTCAGTGAGAGATGAAATTGTAAGATAATCGGAGAAATCAGTGAGAGTCAGAGATGTAATTGCAAGTAGAAATGTAGAATGAGACTTCAGTTTGCAGCACTGCTGCGCTAGGATTCTGGGAAAGATGGAGCTTGAAAACTGAAACCCTAATTAAATATCTATTATTTAATAATTATATTTTTTAATTTTTAAATATATTATTAATATTTTCGGTTGGTTCGGTTACCGACCGAACCAAAAATCTAAATCCACAAATCGAACCGAAAGTATTCGGTTCTTAAATTTTTGAACCGAACCGAAAACCAATAAAATTAAAAATCGAACCGAAACCGACCAAAACATATCAGTTCGGTTCGGTTTTTGCACACCCCTACATGCTACAGTGGCTGAGACTGGTTTTCAAATGAAAGTTGCACTTCAAGCTCATGCTTCATATGCAGCAAGATTATTTCACTGAGGTAATTGTTTTAATATCAAATATGATTTAAGTTGATATTGAATTAATGTCACTAAATTAGGATTATTATTTTTTTTTTGCAGACCATAGACTTGTATATGATAAGCCTCCAGTGCAGGCTGATGCATAGTGACAGAGTACTCCCTTCACACACCGTAGGACGCACTATTATCTGCAGATGTAATTTTTTTGTAAGTATTTTTAATGAATTTTTTATACACATAAATAAGTTCTTTATATATACATGAGCCTAATTTTATTTTGAATCATGTCTTGAAGCATCGACTGGAATCGGATTGGAATGTTGGTATGGAGAATGCTGATGCCATGTAGTTGTCAAGATGGGAGGCATAATTGGCATATGTGAAGCAGAATTATGAGCCTCATGACTCTTTGCATGATGTTATTCACGCACGTGGAATGATATCCACAATCATACCTTGGTGGAACGCTACAACGGTATGTTTTGAATTATATGCAATTAAATATTGTATGCAATTATATGCATTCATTTTTTATGCTATTAAATATTGCTTATAATTTTATATGCTATGAAGTTTTTAATTTTATATATGTCAATGTTGTATGCAATTATATGTATTTTATATGTTATTAAGTTTTTAATTTTATATGTCAATGTTGAACTTGTAGGTTATATTTCCCTGCATTATCAACAGCCATTTTGTGGTCATTATTTGTGACATGTACAATCGGATCATGCATCTGCACGATTCATGTTGGCTTAATTTGGATGGAGATGCGAAGAAACTTAGATTCAATTCATTGACATATATTTACTTTCTTTTGCCAATTTTGATGTCATACTCATTCTATTACCAACATCAATAGATAGGTGTGTCTAACACTAGTGCAGGATTTAAGTGGAAGATTCTAGTGGAATCAGAGCAATTCAAGCAAAAGGATAATAATAGTTGTGGTCATTTTCTATGCATGACCGTTGAGCGACATATTAGTGGGAGTCATTTTATAATCTAGGGAAGCAAAAATGTTAAGATGTATCGTATATTAGTTGCTCAGAGAATTTTCTCTTTTTGTATTTGATTAGTTTGATATTGCAAACTATGAAATATTGCGAATTGTGAAATATGATTCTGCCCGATTTCTGTCTCGTCATTTCTGTATTGTATGAGTATCCAAATTTTGGTCTTGTTAATATAATAAAATACTGCATCGAGTTAGGTGTAATATCCAATTTGAATCAGTCGATTTCGTTATGTTTTCAATTTACTACGATGTTTACAAAATGGTTGCGCAAACTGTGAAATATTGCGAAAATCTGGACAATTTTCTAACTTTGAAAATTCGGGAAAATTAGAATTGAAATGATTTTAAGTGTTTTCTTTTTGGAAAATACAAAATTAAGACTTTGGGTTCATCTTAAAATTTTATTTGCCTAAATTCCAATTATTTTCAATTTATTATGATTTTTTAAATTTAACTGCTCATATGACATGAGTTAATTCGAAACTACATTCATAATGCAAAAGATAATACAATCATACTACAAATTAATCATTGAATAAATTCGGACTATTGGGACTTGTGTGATCATTCATGTTGCAATGTGGGCACCGTCTTGCTCTTCTACTTGTACGGCCTGATGATTCTCCCCACCCCTTACATCAACTCATCTTTGGTCTATCCGACATTCTTATTGCTTTGTTTGGAAAAACCTAAATTCTTGAAATATTATCGGGCAAATTCCAATATTGTTTCGGACGAATTCGAGATATAATATTTTTATACGCATCTACAACTAGAGCTGTCAAAATTGGCCCGATCCGGCCCGTCCGCCCAAAAAACCCGGGGTTTGGGTCGGGTTGGGCTCTAAAAATTAAGGCCCGAAAAAAAAGCCCGCCCAGAAAACCCTACGGACTTATAAGGTTTCGGGCTAAAAAATCCCGGGGTTTTGGGCTAAAAAAGCCCGCCCGATTTAATATATATTATTTTTTATTAAAATATCTTATTCTCTAAAAAACCCTAGCTAATAATATGCTGGACTGGAGAACTTAGAACTACCACAGTCATTCTCTTGTTCTCACTCTTCTAATTCTCTTCTGCCTTCTACCATCATTCAGGCGTGTTTTTGAATTTATATTTCGGCCGTTCCAAAAATTTCTTAAAAGCAGAGGAGATAATGGATAACTCTCATAAAGGTAACATTCTTGTATTTGGTTATTCATCAATTATTTTTTATCCTTTTTGGGCTTATAGGTGAAAGTGGGATTAGGGAGGGGATGAAATAGTAGTCGGTGATTGAATGTGGATAATCACATATTCTGTAATTCTACTAAAATCCCCCTGTTTTGGGATTAGGGTTTTCTTATTTAACTTCCCCCTGTTTTAGTTGAGAGCGGGAGTTAATTATTAATACTGAAACAAGTGGAATAATAGGCACCAATTGTAATTTTAACTGATTTACAAACTACGCGATCTAATCGCTAAAACTGATGCAGTCAATGCAGTGTGATTTTTTATCTAGGTTTTTAAATTAGTATATATGTTTGCATAGGAGCTCGAAGCTGAATGTTGCATGCCTATTTTGCCTAATTCGTCGAATGGAGTTGGTTATGAATGCTTGGCGTGATGCTACCCTGAATCCTCATGATTGAAATTACTATGTACTGACATTTATCCTATAAGTATGTGATAATTCTATTAGAAAAAATCTGATAATAGATGTGATAATCCTCAATATCTATAATTCAATTAAGGCTGACTTTTGCATACCCTGTATTGGATTCGCTGGGAAGAGAGATGAGAACTTGATAAACCTTATTCTATTTATTTGTTCTTCGTCCTTATTAATTAGTCCTCCATAGACTGCAGTCTGGTTATGAGGGAATTGTGCATGGTTGTTATGCATGCCTATTAATAAAGTTTGTAGATTAAATTTTATTGCCAATGTTACAGGTTTAGATGAAATTCAAAATTTGGAGGATATGGATGATGAAGTACGATTGGTTGGTGATTCGATTCCTCTAAGCACTTCAGGTACTACTCCGGCCGTAGATTCTAGAAGTACCATGGATAAATCTAAGGGCAAGAGTTCTAGGGAGAATGATTGTGAAACCCTTGAGAAGGATGCTAAAAGGCGCAGATCTAGTGTGTGAAATTGTTTTGAAATAGTGGGCCTAGTAGATGGTGTAGAAAAGTGTAGATGCAAACAATGTGACAAACTTCTAACTTGTAAAGTTGCATCGGGTACCACTCATTTAAAACGTCACATGGAAAAGTGTATTAAGACGCCTAAGTATCATGATATTGGTGCTTTAATAGACAACCAAGCCACTTTATTGAAGAAGTGGAAGTTTGATAATAAGGCATATAGAGAGGGTTTGGCTAAAGCTATTACTAAGCATGATCTTCCTTTTAATTATGCCGAGTATGATGAGATTAATGAGATTAATAGGATTTTGAATCCCGAGTTCAAACCTGTGTGTAGAAATACTGCAAGAAATGATTGTCTGAAAGTGTTTGAGCGTGAAAAACAAAAGTTACGGAGTTTATTAGCTTCTCATTCAGGACGAATTTGCTTGACATCTGATTGTTGGACTGCTGTTATTACACGTGGTTATATGAGTGTGACTTCACATTTTATTGATGCAAATTGGAATTTGCATAGTAAATTGCTTTCCTTTTGTGAGTTAGATGCATCACATACTGGTCTAGAATTGTCTTCTAAATTGATTGTAGTGCTTAAAGATTGGGGGATAGAGTCTAAAATTTTTTCACTCACTTTGGATAATGCAAGTTCTAATGATGCAATGGTTAGAATTTTGAGAGATAGGTTGAATTTGCAAGATGGTTTGTTATGTAAGGGGGAGTTTTTTCATGTGAGATGTTGTGCACATATTTTGAACTTAATTGTTCAAGATGGCTTGAAAGTTGTAGATGAAGCTTTGAAAAGAATCCGGAATAGTGTTAAGTACGTGAAGGCATCAGATGGAAGGTTGAGAGATTTCCAAAAATGTGTAGATGAGGTGAATTTAAGCAATGTTGGTGGGTTTTTTTTAAGGTTAGATGTGTCCACTAGATGGAATTCGACGTATTTAATGCTTCAAAGTGCTTTGAAATATCGTCGTGCATTCACTAGTTTGAGCTACAATGATGCGAACTACAAACATTGCCCGACTAATGAAGAGTGGGAAAGAGCAGAGAGGATCTCTTCTTTTTTAGCCCCATTTTATAAAATTACTACCATGATTTCCGGTACATCTTATCCTACATCCAGTCTATACTTTAGGCAAATTGCATCTATTGAAATGAAGTTGAATGAGTTTTTGAGTTGTGAAGATGAAGCAATTAAAAATATGGCAAGAGTCATGAAAGTCAAGTTTGACAAATATTGGGATTCATATTGTGATACTCTTGCATTTGGAAGCATCCTTGATCCGAAGGGGAAAATGAAGTATTTGACATTTGTATACAAGAAACTTTACCCAAATGAGTTTGAGGAGAAGGTGAAAAAGCTTAAAGATTCTTTGTACAAACTATTCGCGGAATATGAACGACTTGGAGTGGTATCAAATTTGAATATTACTTCAATGTCAAGTTCATCTACAACTATCTCTCCCCATGAAGATATGGATGTAAGTATAAAATTATATATAAATGCATATTTTGTAATTTTTATTATTTATTTCTAATTTAATTTTGGTGTTGTTTATGTTATATATTTGGAAGAGATCCCAGAACCTCTTGGTACTCTAAACGATTTTGATGTCCTTGAATATTTGAGAAAGAATGCTACTCGATTTCCTCGTCTTGCAATTATGGCCTCCGATATTTTAAGTATTCCAATCACCACGGTGGCTTCAGAATCAACTTTTAGTATTGGAGGTCGTATATTGCACAAGTATAGAAATTGTTTGTTGTCCGATCATGTGCAAGCACTCATTTGTAGTCGTAATTGGTTGCATGGTTTTCAAGTTGGTGGAGATTTAGGTAATGTTATTTAATTTCAATTTTTTTATACATGTTATTAGCAATGAATAGTAGTTATTTATTTATTATTTATTATTTTTTTCAGGTGCACAAGATGTAGAAGAGATAAAGTTGTCAAAGAAGGATTCAAATGTAGTTGATGCACGAGGGATCAAGAAATGAATGAATTTTATGTTGCATATTATTTTACTGTGTGGATTATTTGGAACTTTATAGATTTTGACGTTTAATGTTGCAACTTTTATGAAATTTTCATGGTTTAATGTTATACTTTTATGAAATTTTCATGGTTAAATGTTGCTACTTTTATAAGTTGGAATATTTATTTTTATTTTTTAAAACTTAATGTAATTGATTAATACTTGATGAAAATTGTTGAATAAACACACTAACTATTTCATATAATAAATATTATTAATGTATTTCACACCAAATTTATGAATAATATCATTTTCTTTTTCTTTAAAATGCAAAAAAATGAATTTTTGTGTAGAGACAATTTTTTAGAGGAAATGGGCTGAGTAAGCCCGCCTGCCCGAAAGCCCATATGAGGTTGGGTTGGGCTTCATATATTTCAGCCCGAAAAGTTATGGGCGGGTTTGGGCGGGACTTACATTTTGAAAAAGCCCGGTGGGCTGGGTCGGGCCGGCCCGGCCCGGCGATTTTGACAGCTCTATCTACAACTGATGTTGATTTGTAGTAGTGTGCTGCAAAATCAATTGTAGTTCTTCCAGATTTCTTGCACAGATAATAATATTATAATAAATTCTCACAGACATAATCTAAATTAATTCTCAAAGACATAATTAAAAAGTATGTAGGTAATTGTTGCAATAGCATGAGAACACGGGATCCCGTCATATTGAAATTCCATGCATTCACATGCCCACGCTCTAAGGTCTACCAACAATGATCGATTGTTGGTTTCAATTCGGTATCGATCATCATCTACTGGCAATGCTCTGTATGTATGAGATCTCTCGATTTGGACCATCAATTTGCGTCTTACCTCTTCTGAAAGTGGATGTGTTTCCCTGTTAGCAGCTATAAGTCGTTTGTTAAACCAATCCTCACAAATCAGTCTTACACCGGGCTGCTATTTGGGGAACCATAAATCTGCAATTTTGTCTCCAAGCTTTATTCAAATGTTGCTTCATAAATCTAGTGTGAGTAAATCCTGAAAAAATGAGCAATTAAACCAGCAGTAAACATTCAAACAAACCAAAGGAAAAAATGCAAAATTTGTAACAGAAACAGAGCAATATTGAATCAGATTATTCAGGCAACCATACAGATTATAACACAGCAATAATTGGAGGCACAAGGTCCTAACATGTATATAAGAAGAGCAAGAATCAGGACAGTAGAACAAATGTTATATATTCAGCGCAAAATCAGATATTGTAGGTAATATTTGAACATACATTGTGCCTTTGCAGTGATTATCATCAGCTGAATAATATCAAATTATGCAGAAATCCCATCAAAAATTAGTATGTAAATCAGATTACAACTTAGGACGTGTACAAAATTAAATCAAACTCGATTAATGGGAAGTTTCAATTCATAGCACATAAGGCTGCAATCAGAAGCCAAGTAATATGATCAGAATACACATGATGCAGCTCAGAAAAAAAGAGATGGCAATAAGTTCCAGTAAAATCAGCAGATAAGTGATCAAGCTCACATCAATGTATTACACATTATGTTCATGCACAACAAATCAGGAGTTAAATAATCAAGGTGAAGACCAGATTTTGCGGGCAGAACAGAACATACAGAATGGCTTAACAGCAATTAATAGCAGCAGAATCATAAAATTAGGTAAGCAATAGTCCGTTCAGTTCTGGAGATTACGTGCTGCATTTAAGGAAAAGCTTCAAAACGATACACAGCAGATTGTGTTCAGGTTAGATCTTGATTGTAGAAGTAGGAATCAGGTGGTAAATCACAAGACAAAATCAGAAAATTCAAGTGGATACACAGAATATGACATATAAATAATTAAAGGCAGCATTGTCAATTATTATGATGCGCAAGAAAATCAAATCAGAGTAGAGAGTAGAATACAGTTCAAAGCGCATCAGCTAGAGATCCTAAGTGATGTTACAACTATCTAAATGATCCATGACCATCTTAGTAGGGTAAATAGAGTATAAGTTTGCATAGACACTTACTTGGATCTCTTTAATAGTACGTTTGGCATCAATGGGTATTTTTTCAAAGTAAAGTTTGTTGCGATCTTACCATAGATGATTAACGGTTGAGGCTAGTGCTATGCTCTTCGCTTTGGTAAGTATTGCGGAGCCTTTCCTCCCTCTATGCAAGTACTTGATGGCACTAGCAATTGTGGTCATAGAATATTTGAGCTTTAGCCATTTTTTGATCTCCTCCCAAACACCTTTGGTATATGAGCATTCAAAGAACAAGTGGGTGTGGGTTTCTTCTTTGACCCTGCAAAAGGTACACATTGTAGAGTTAGAATTATGACACCGGGCTGAGGTTTTAAGACGACCTCTCAAGGAAAACCAAAGAGTTATTGAATATTTAGGGGGGATATGGGGTTTCCAAATAAATTTATGCCAAAACTTAGTCTCTCCCTTATCCCTAAAAAATTCATAAGCTTTGTTAACACCTTTTTTTCAAACCATTTAGATATAAGAAATTTTGCACTATCAATACAGTGGTTAACACTATTCAAAATGGAATCACGAATATCAAGAATATTTTTTATGAGAGGTGAATCCTTAGATCTTTTCTTGATATCCCAAATAGAATTTCCTAAGAGGTACTCAGTGTGAATCCATTTTATCCACAAGGAATCGGATTTGGTATGAATATTCCAAAGTATTTTTGTCATAAGCGCTTTATTCCAAGCACTTAAGTCACGAATGGCAAGTCCTCCTTCATGTTTCGGCTTGCATACTTCCTTCCAAGCAACAGGAGCGTATCTGGATCCCCAAAGGAATTTCCGAATCATCTTCATGATTCTATCAATCATTGTTACTAGAAGGGGAAGGACTTGTAGCCAGTAGCATTCAACACCCTGCAAAACTGATCTAATAAGCTCAAGTAGCAAGAGATAAATTTGAGTTATTCCAACGATTAATATTAGAGGTAATGCTTTCAATTAAAGGAGTATAATGTGAGACTCCAAGTTTTCGAGCAGCAAGTGGAATTCCCAAGTAACGAGTAGGTAGAGAGCCCAAAGGAAATCCAAATAGATCAAGAATTTGTTGCTTTTCGTATGGATTTACACCTGCCATGTAGATATTAGATTTTTGGCAATTAATTTTAAGCCCAGAGGCAGATGCAAACTCCTGCAAACAATCAGCCAAAACAGTCATAGAGTCTAGATCACCACGGCCAAAAAGTAATAAATCATCCGCAAATGCCAAGTGAGTGATCTTATTTGTATCACACTTAAAATGGTAGTTGAAATGCAACTCATTAGTTCTTTTAAGTAGGAGTCTAGAGAGATACTCCATACATAAAAGAAATAATGTAGGAGACATTGGATCTCCTTGTCTTAAGCCTCTCTTACCGATAATGTGACCGTGGACACCTCCATTAATACATAAAGAGAATGTAGGGGAGGTGACACACGTCATAATCCAGTGTATGAAGCAAGGGTGAAAATTCAAACCTCGAAGGACCTCATAGAGAAATGACCAAGAAATGGAATCAAATGCCTTCTGGAGGTCAACTTTAAGCATGCACCTAGGTGCTACACCTTGCTTCCATTCATATTTCCTAATGAGCTCCTGCGCAAGAAAGATGTTATCAGTGATATTTCTACCTTGGATAAAGGCAGATTGCGCGTGATTAAAGACATGACAAAGATGTGAAGCCATTCGGGATGTGAGGATTTTAGTGATGATTTTATAGATCACATTGATGCAAGCAATCGGTCTAAAATCAGAAACAGTGGGGTTGTGACTCTTTTTAGGGATAAGGGTGATATTGGTATGATTTAAGCGTTGATAGATTAAACCCTTATCAAAAAATTCAAGTACAACATCAATTACATCAGAACCCACAACATCCTAGTTTTCTTTGAAAAAGGCCGCTGAAAACCCATCGGGTCCAGGAGCCTTATCACTTCCCATACTAAATAAGCTCTCTTTAATTTCATGGAAGGATACAGGAGCAATCAAACTTAATTGATCATTGTTGTTCACCAAATTGCCGAGTTGAAGAACAGATGGATCTATGTGACAAGTTTCAGCTGGGACACCAAACAGGTTGGTATAAAATGATGTGAAGTTATTAACAATTTCTTTGATATCGTAGGTGACTTCATCATTAGCCTTACAAAGGAAGGAGATGGAATTCCTAGCTTTGTTTCTATTAATTAGAGAGTGGAAGTATTTGTTGTTCTTATCAGATAGACACAAATGCTGGATCTTGGCTCTATGAATGTAATAGTCTCTCTCAAGGTTAGAGAGGTGAGTGGCTTTGGTTCGAGCATTGAGTTCTTCATCCCTAAGGACCCTATCATCCGGATTTTTGTCACATTGTTCTTGGGCCTTATGAAGATCTTTCCTAGCATTATCAGCTTTAATAGATATATTCGTGAATTCATGTTGATTAAATTTTTTTAGCCAATTTTTTATTGATTTAAGTTTGAAGACAAGATTGGCTTGGGCTAGGTTATGTTTGGTGGTAGGCCAATTTTGGGTGAGTAATTCCTTAAAGTTTGGATGTTTGAGCCAAGTATTGAGGAATCTAAAGGGTTTCTTATAGCCACCAGGTTCATCGAGAAGTGTGGTAAGTGATGGAGAGTGATCAGAATACATGCATTGTTAATCAGGACTCTATCAATTTTTGAAGATTTATCATTGCAAGACCAAGTATAGTGACATCCTGTAGAGGGACTGTCCTCAAGACCAAGTAGTGCACAAGTATCAACAAAGTCTCTATACTCTTGTTCAAGAGGAATACGACCACCAATTCGCTCACTAGGATCAAGTACACAATTAAAATCTCCGGCGACAATAGTGGGAACGGCATTTTGAATATTAAGAATAAGAGAGTCCCAAAGTTCACGCCTATCAGACACTTGCCAGAAGCCATAAACAATGGACAAATTAAACTTAATATTCAAAACTTTCCAGGCGATGGAAGTGTGAATAACTTGCTTTTCAATCTTAAGCACATCAACATTAACTCTCAAATTGTTCCAGAAGAGTAGTATTCTACCACCATTAACCACATCAAAGTTGTGAATAAATGAATAATTACTCATACATTTAGCATGAAATATATTAAGTTTTTGTGAATTAAGTTTCGTCTCTAGAAAACCAATCACATCAGGTTTATGCTTGAAAATAAAATCAGAAACAACGGACTGTTTTGTGGCCTTATGAAGGCCTATAATGTTCCATATGACAACAATCATGAGGTAAGTTTGGAAGATATACCATTTAAGTGTTCCTTACCGCCAATGGTTGTTGCATCTTTAGATGTTACCTTAATGGAAATTCTCTTTTTCCTTTTCAATTTCACCGCTGTTTTCTAGATGGGATCAGGCACCATACTTTTTTTGGATTTTTCCACAGCTTTTTTCCCAAGTGTAGAATGTCTAGTAGCCAATGCGGGTGGATGTTTCTGTGCTCCAGCAGTTAGGGGTGTCTATTCGGGTTTCGAGTATCGGTTATTTCGGGTATAATCCGAACCCGATCGGGTATCGGGTACCCTAAAACCTAAAAATCGGGTATTCGGGACGGGTTCGGGTATGCATATTATCGAAATTTTGGGTTCGGGTAATACCCGAAAAAACCCGATTAATTCAATTAATTAATTTAATGTAATTTAATAAATTTAATTCAATTTTGTTTTAATCCTATTCAATTCAGTATTCTGTATTCCCACCCCCACCACCACCAGCCAGCCACCACCTGTATCGCGCTGTCGCTGCATCCAAATTTGAAATTCTATTTCTCCCATCGACGACGCTGCTTGACGCTCAACCCGGCAACCGCAGACCCAATTCTCCGTCCACGCCCGCGGCACGCCTGCACCGCTCGGACCCCAGGCAGAAACCCAACCTACCCAAGTCTCAGTTTGCAGCTCTGCGGCTCTGCCCACTTGCTTAGACTCCATATCTCTTAGCCCTAAACTCTCTTCTCCTGTACACGGTAAGCACTTCTGATTGAGTGTAGTTGTAATCCATTCTGTTGCCGCATCTTGGATCAAGGTTCGTCATCTTGATCGAGTTTTGGATCTGGTTTTGATGGTCATGCAATCCATTTTTAATTCTTGGTAGTGATTTGCCGGGTTTCATGTTTTTTTTGTGTGTGGTTATGAGTGATTGGTGTTGTTGTAGCTCTGCTCTGCATTATTCCTGCTATATTGTGTCATTGGATTGTAGCATTTTCTTTGATATCTGGACTGTCTTCTGTGTGTTTCTTAATTTTTGGATTAGTTATATTGTTAGTTATATTGTTGGTTATAGCTGCCCTTTGGTGTATCATAGAAAGGATATAATATTGTTATTTCCTGAGGTTGGAGGAAAAGGGAGCAATGGGGTGAATGTGTTGGTGGCATTACCTCCTAAGGAAATGGACAAGTTCCAATCCCTCTTTCATAACTACGTGTCTTCTTGAAGAAGTAGTTCGATTCCAGACCAGATTAATGTAATAGATATATCTTTATTTTCATGTATGTGTGTAAGTATATGTCATTTGTAGAGACCATATTCGTTTGGTTATTAATTGGCGTGCAAATAAACTACGAATTTAAATAAATTGATAATGAAGTGTGGAAGTTCCTTATGTACAAGCTAGTATTTATGTTTCTGATTGTGATTCATACATGTATAACACTTGACTATTTCAAGGTGCATGCACATATATGGATAGAACTTGGGAATATATATTTACTGGACAGTAGTACATTACTCCTTGCTTTCCCTTTTCCTTTACAATCTTTTATAGAACAATTTGTTCAATTATTATAGTAATTTCAGAGGTTTAATTTGTTTGAGAAATATAAACTAAGATGCAACTGTCTAACGTGTTTTGTACTCTTTTTTAAATGACATCCTTTGAAGCAACTAATACTAGCACACAACAAGCTAGTAATCGGATTTTAGAAGAGATTGAAGCTCATGACATAGAGATGGAGAATTTGGAAGACATTGAGATAGAAGAATGTAGACAAATTGAAGGACAAACACAAACAGGTACAGAAACACAAACTGAAGGAGAACTTGTTAAAAAGAAAAGGAAAGAGCAAAAACAAAGGTCGGTATGGTGGAATGATACACTAGATGGGTTCAAAGTCGTGTGGGTTGAAGAAGGGGATCCTCCAGTGAGCGTAAAGAAAGGTAAATGCAATCTGTGTGGAGTTCTAATAGCCGCTGACTCTATTGCACACGGCACCAATGGCTTGAGGAACCATAACAAATCGTGCAAGAGAAAGCATGAATCAAAATCATGTCAGGCACAACTCAACTTCACGCAAAATACTGATGAAACGACAGGAACATTAACGAGTTGGAGATTTGATCAAAAGGCGTGCAGACTTTCTTTGTGTGAGATGATTATACTCGATGAGCTACCGTTCTTATTTGTTGAGAGAGAGGGCTTTAGGAGGTTCATTGATCATGTATGCCCACAATTTCAGATTCCGAGTAGACAGACCATCCGAGAAGATTGTGTGAAGTTGTTTTTAGAGCACAAGGATAATTTGAAAGATTTTTTCAAAAGATTGGGCATGGGAAGAGTATCGATCACGACTGATTGTTGGACCGCAGTGAATAACACAAACTTTATTTGTGTCACTTCTCATTGCATTGGTAAAGATTGGATCTTGCACAAGAAGATCATCAGTTTCAACAAAATCATAAGTCATAAGGGGATAGATATTGGTGAATCAATTGTGAGCTCTCTTAAGGATTGGAGATTGCAGAATTTATTTTGCTGCACCATGGATAATGCATCTGCAAATGATGGAGCAATTAAACATTTATCGTCTTATCTTGAGACGACAAGTGAAAATATTCTTTGAGGAAAATACATCCACATGCGCTGTGCAGCACACATAATTAATTTGGTGGTGGTTGATGGATTAGAGGAAATTGGCTTATCCGTCAGACGAGTTAGAGAAGCTGTCAAATGGATTAAGGCATCGCCTATGAGATTGAGTCAATTCCGAGATTGTGCTAAACTGTTGAATGTTGATTGCACAAAGTCTTTGAGTTTGGATGTACCGACTAGATGGAACTCGACATAGATGATGTTAGAGTCAGCATTATCATATGAGGATGCATTTAGGGTGTTCGGCACCATGTACTCGACTTCTAGTTATGATGCAGACTTGTTGCTTAAGAAGCATAATGGTGAACCTTTGGGACCTCCAAGAAATGAAGATTGGGATAAAGTGAGAAAGATGAGTGATTGTTTGAAAAAATTCTACGACTTGACTCTTCTCGTCTCTGGCACCTCATATGCCACATCACACTTATTTTTTTGTAGAAATGTGCGATCTTTTTGACCACATTGCTGAGTTGGAGATTTCAGATGATGTGGAGGTAAGATCTATGGCAACCAAGATGAGGATGAAGATCGGGAAGTATTGGTTGGAGGATATAGAGTCGAACCCGAAAATGAATAAGATTCTTTGCCTAGCAACCGTGTTAGATCAAAGACAAAGATGGAGGTTGAGGAAAAATGTTTAAGCTCGATGTATTCCTCTGATCGTGCGAGTGATATGGTAAGAGAGGTTAAAGACTCATTTAACGAGCTATATGAGCTTTATCTTACTAAAACAATGCCAACTGTTAATGCTCGGGTACAAAAGTCAGCAACTGCAAATACATCACGTCGCGGTAGAGGAGCTCTATCCAAATATGTGGGTAAGTGATCTGGAGGAGCTGAAAAGTCAGACCTCACATTATACTTATCAGAAGAGTTGGAGAATGATGATGACGACTTTGATATCTTACTTTGGTGGTCCAAAAATGCCGCACGTTATCTAGTTCTATCTGATATGGCAAAAGATATTTTGGCTATTCCAATATCTAGTGTTGCTTCTGAGTCTGCCTTTAGCACGGGAGGTCGTGTTGTTGACTCGTATAGAAGCTCATTGACTCCCAAGATGGTTGAGGCTTTGATTTGTGCTGAAGATTGGTTGAAGTCGAGTACAAGTGACAAAAATGATGAAGGTGTATCTGAAGAACAACTAGAAAATGAGTTTGAGTATGGTGAGTATTATTAATCATTTGAGTTTACTTTTTGTTTGTTTATTTTTTATTTTATTTACTAACTATATTTTCTTTATTTTTATAGTGCTAAAATCTTTTGCACATGGTGGAGCAACTAATAGACCAACTGATACAACTCATAGTGAAAGTGGACAGACTCAGATTGCTTGATGTGAAGATTATTTGAGGCAGCTCACTATTTATCAACACTTCAGTCTTTTTAGTTCTGAATCTTTACAGAATCCCATCCTTCTCTTTTTCGGTGCTTATGGATGCATTTCACATGGTTTCTTTCTGATTGAACTTTAAAGTTGCTTCTTTCGGTTATTTATGGGTTTTATGAGATTGATCTTGCTATGTAGTTTGGTTTCTTAAGTTTTGATAATTATGGAAGGGTTCAAGGTTGTTGTTTGCTGTGTGTGCGCAATGATGGTTGGGACTGATGATGAATATGTTTCTATATTTTTGATATCATCATTGTATTTATTGTAAGAAAAGATTGACCGTGTTATTGGTTACTTTTATTGAGTGTTCCCTTTTCTGTCCAGTGTTCTGCCTTTGCGCGTTGTATTCACTTATTCTTCATTTATCCAAGTAGAGTAATTTAAGTGACTCGGCTCTTTCTTTCTCAACCGAGGAAAGAACAAGTAAACAACTGGATAATTGTGTTGTTCCTTTAGTTCATTCTTTAAAAAAATTATGCAATCTTTTTACAGCGAGTGCAGTTAGATGATGTAATTAATTGCATCTTCTGTCATAAGATGAATCTTTCTTACTTAATAAGTCTTTAGATGCTGTAATTTAATTTGGACATTATTAAATTTCTCATAAAATTAATTAATAAAGGTATTAAATTTATACACCCGAAAACCCGAAAACCCGAAAACACCCGAAAATATCCGAAAATACCCGAAAATTTAAAAGTCCCTCAATTTTTCGGGTAATTCGGGTACCCGAAAACCCGACCCGAAATACCCGAGTCGGGTTCGGGTACCCGACATTAAATCTTGGGTTCGGGGTCGGGTAGTCAAATTTTGATGATTTCAGGGTCGGGTACCCGAAAATTTCGGGTAGGGTACCCGACCCGACCCGAATAGACACCCCTACCAGCAGTTGTAGTATCAGAGTTCAGGTGCTACTGAGGGAGAAGTGGTGGTGCCTCATTTATGTCGATGCGCCGTTGCTTAGGAATAGAAGTTGCCAAAGGCGTATCAGAATGGAGTTCAGTTGCAACAGCCGTGTAGACTGCTTCAAGGTGTAGTGACTGGGAACCCAGGGCCTGTTGTTGTGTTTCATGGCCAGCTATAGTGGGGGTAGTGTGCTGTAAGTGGGGTTCAAATGCAGCCCCAGCTGTAGTTCCTTTTTGATTTTTATCTACTAGATAATCCACTTCAGGATTGATGGAAGGTTGGGGATCTTGTGTAGGGTTGTACGGGATAGAGTATTGCTCACCATTAAGTCCACAATCCAATTGGCTAGCACCTACCAGAACATAAACATATGATTTGTTGTTAGAAATAATTGAAGAGGTAGGGGAATCAAACCGAATGTTTTGGTTGATTGGAGCTGGGGTAGTAGCATCCTGCTGAGGTTTATTGGAGTTCACTTCTGCAGGTCTTGACTTAGCTCTCCAAATTTGTTTGGGTGGGCCTTGAACATCTGGAGCCATTGCTTTGTTTACCAACGGGGGTCTGGACTTAGATCGGCCGTTTGGAGGCGGTCGGGAGCTTTGTTGGCCTGATTTTTTATTGGCTACAGGAGCCCTTGATCTCGATCGTCCCTTACATGCTCCAGCAGATGGAGGTCTGGATTCGGATCGTTCTTGGCGCACTTTAATATCCAGTCTGTTCATTTGAGCATAATGAGTGAGTGGGTTACGGGGCCTGCTCACTGACTCTTTCGTAGGTTCATTATGGGATTTTGATTATTGCCTTTTTGTGCTCTCTGTGGTTTAGAGTGCCAACCTGCATCATCCACAATAAAACATCGACGACCCGTAGGGATGTTAGTAGCAAATGACTTATTGAATTTACAAACAGTATTAAGGTGGCCAAATTTGTGACAGATTGAACACATTTTCGGGTAAAAATCATAGCTAATTTTCTGGGTAAAAGATGATCCATTAGGCATAATCAGATTCAGTTCACGAATAGGTTCAATAGTTATATCAACACGCAATTGTATTCTGGGGCCATCTACATGATTTTTCGAAATGGTTCTATAGTCTACCCCAATAGGAATCCCAAGTAGTGTGACAATTTTACCAAGAGCAATTGGATTCCATAATTCAAGAGGCAAATTAGGGAGAGAAATCCATACAGCAAAGAGATAATCAGGTTTCTCACACCTGAAATATTCATCCAGGTCACAAATGATCAACCTGTTACCTCTAACATAGAATGGCCGCTCCTCAAATACAGCAGCTCGTGCCTCTACAGTGGGGAAGCTAAATAGAATTTACCCGTTCAGATGATAAGCAATTCGTGCTTCATGCTTCCACTGCTTAACCAGATTTTCAATTTGTTGCTTAAGAGGCATTGCATCTGCAAAAAAACCAACAAAAGAGTGCCCCCATCTGAGAGAGATGGGAACTCAGTCAGAGTCCTCAAGAATCAATGCATTATCCACGAGACTAACCTGATGGCTATGAAGTTTGAGATCCTCCCTAGAGAATGTTCTCTTCTTCTGGAATGTTAACTCATTTACAAGCCACGGATCTAGAATGTCATTAGGGTTCTTGAGTTCTAGATGTTTATAACAGTTTGTGGTAGCTTGCGGTTGCTGACCCCCCATATGTTTAGCAGCTGTATCATTGAAGCTTTGGTCCCCATTTTGGAGTATAGTTTCTGGAACTACACTGGCTTGATCAAGTGAGTCGAGGGGGGCAGATTCAGAGGCAAGAGATACCTCTTCCTCATCTCCAGAGTCTTCTCCCAGGTCTGGTTCGTAACTGGAGTCGTAGAGATCATCAATATCTTCATCCGCAAAGGGCTGCTCCTGCTGAATCTGTTTAGAGGATACACCATGAACTAGAGGGGTCTTGCCAATAGGATTCCTGCTCAATGATGTCATTAGTGCAGCAGGTAGAAGCTAGCAGTGATTAAAAGCAGCAAAAATAGATTTTTAAGTGTTCAGAAATCCGGTTTTGCAAGGCTCAAATCTTAGCACAGCAGCAGTAATCCCGTAGCAATATCACAGGTTTAGCTATGTAGTAGCAGACCAGGTGGAATGAGAAGCAGAATTTAAATCAGTATGTAGCTGGTGACACAGAGAAATCAGTGGTAGTGATGGAGTTAAATAAACTGCAGCAACTACCTAGAGCTCAAAGGCCAGATAAAAGTTCACAACTTAGAGCTCAACACATGTAAATTAGTACTCAATCAATACATCAGGCTTAGGTTTTACACAAGCAATAGACAACATTCAGATTCATTAAGTGATTATAGGCCTCCACCTTGCCAACTTGAATCATGTTCATTCTTTTCTGAAATTCAGATTGCTTATATGTGTATGCTTCCAGAAATACAACTCTCACTGCATACTCAATTGACACATGTTGATCAGATACAAACAATGTTTGAGGCATGCTCCTGTATGATCTTCATAGTCGTGTCATAAACCATACCCAAGAATCATGATTCTCAGTTGGGCCAATTTCATATGCCAATGGATACACTTGCTCATTTTCATCCTTTGTAACTACAACAAACATAATGTTATTATTATTTCCCTTCAAGTGAGTACCATTGACTACTATTACCCGCCTCATGCACAAGCTAAATACTGATCTACAAGTACCAATAGCCACAAATACATGACGAAACCTGTTGTCTGCACCAATATCGATATCTGTGATCGTGCCCGGGTTTGTGAAACCATCCCCCGCGTGTGCTCGCCACAAAACTTCATTATAAGCCACGACCCTCCATGAGAACAAGCACGCAGCTTAAATGAGCAATCGCTGCTTAACTTGCATCGCCAATATAATCGAGTTGTGTCAGATCTAGTCACTCGATATTCTGCTTTTTGTTCAAGATTCCACAAACCAACTGTAAGGCTAAGCTGCTCTTTATCATCAAAAATAGATCATTCGGCCAACTCTTCTAGCATAAGATTTTCTTCACAAAACACATTTGAAGCTGTAGCATCAGGAGGTACCATTGGAATTAACTAATTGCTTAAGTATACTTCTAGGATTTAGATTTCATCATTATCACCCGCACTAGGATATATAAGTTCTAATAAATATCGCATTCCTCCTTCCTCTTGGATCCATGCAATAAATTCGGCAAAAACAGATCTGTTAAAGGTAAAATCAGCTTGTTCCTCGGATTCGAAGCTCTCTGATGATGGAACATAACCATCGTTGTTGGTCTCGAAAGAGCAAGGTTTGGTGTATGGGGTGGGGGGAATACACCAAATACAAACTTTTCAGTTTACTTGTTAAAATATTAGAGAGTTCAGGCTATTCTTAATTAAGAAATTGCTCGGCAGATGACTAACCAGACTGATACTCAGATCAATATCAGATTAGTCCAAACAGATAGCTCTCTAGTGAAAACACTTAGACAATAATAAGAATGATCTTATTATTTTCAAAGTATTGTGTGTGCGGAAATATGGTGGATTTAATGGGTGCTCTTGTTTAGAAAACCTTAAGGATTAATCAAGTTGTATTAGCAGATTGATTGAGATGCAGATTATATGATTGTGCAGATGGTTAGAATAATAAACAACTGAAGGTAAAATGCAGAAATGTAAAGAACACAGTTGTTTAACGTGGTTCGGGAAATCCCTACGTCCACGATCTGGTCCAATCTAGACCAGATTATCCACTACTAGGATACTCTGCTTGTTTATACTCGTGGAGAACGAGTCACAAGTATCAATCAATGCTAGAGAGATACTTATGCACGAAATAAAGGTCGTGTCCCTTTACAACAGATTACCTCTACGTTACCACTAGAAAACTACTATCTAGCATGGTGATCTCCTTTATCTCGATAAGACAAACTTGAATCGAGGTTGGGTTGGTGTGATGTAGTATCACAGTTTGAAGCTCTTAGTCTGGTTCACAGGTTGCTTGAGAGTATGTTGACAATATAGCTCGCGTGCGTGTTGTGTGTTGTACTCCAGACCATGGCTCCAAATATATATAGGCATTGAATTTAAAATTCTAGCCGTTTGTTGATTGGCATGAGATTGATTGTTTGATTGCCAATCAATGCTATCCATCATATCTGTTCTTGCCATGTAGAGAACGTTGACTCAATCTTCAAGTTATGGAAAACAGATTGCCAACGGCTTCTTTCCTTCTATGTGTCAACCGAAGATTCTCTTTCCAATCCTTGTTGGATGGATTTCAATTTTGACGTGGCAAGATGGTATGATGATGTGTAGGATGATATCATCTGGTGGTTTGATGACTCTAACGATCTGGTACTACGCTGTAAGCGACGATCTGGTCAGTGATCTGGTCGCTGTCTGTTACAGCAGATCGATTTCTTTTTGGCGTGAAATCTTGGCCTTCATCCTATACTATTTATAGAAATGACTTCTATAGGAATAACTCCTTTACATGTTAAGTCATCTCCTAATCTGTTCTTTAACAGAATTCACTTTAAATGTAGTGATCTGCTTTACACGTAGAAAAGTTTAATCAAAAGGAACTAAGTGTGTTTCGAAGGATCATCATCAAAACCAAAAATACATTAGGGTTCCCAACAATCGTCGTCATCGTCGTCATCATCCTCTTCATCAACATAACAATCAATATTTTATTGTCCCTGTCCTTGTTCCTGTTCTTGTTCCTGTCCCCGACCCTGATACTGATCATCACCCTGACTTTGTCCCTATCCATATCCATATGCCTCATTCAAGTTTGGAATTTCATTAGCCCTGCTCGTCGAACCGAAAATCATGTCTCCAGGGTAAAATTCATCAAACCAATCCAACGAAGCTGCAATCCTTCTAATATTTTCTAATTCATCATTCATGTTTGAGCTTTGTTATGGTCCACCCATATCAAACGAAGATTGGTTGATATAACTAACATATACAGTGGAACTTCCGACATTCATGAATAAAGCAAATAATTATGCATCTCTTGTCAAACAATATTTTATCATTTGTCCACTTCGCGATGCCGACAAGTAAAACATTTTGTACTCTGTCCCTGACGACATCAACATGTTAATATAAATTTTTAAGATTGTATAACGAAATTTCATTTCTCGGAAACGGTGCAATCTCCTCTTGTCCATTCATGTAGCTACAATCAACCCAATAACCTCCAAATTTGACGTTTACAATTTGACAATCCATCATCTACAAATAAAAATTATAAATTATATATAAGTCCATTCGGCTATAAGCTATAATTACTACATAAGATATTTTTTTCACGTGTTAAATATAGATATGCTATCAAATATATCATATAAGCATAGAAATGCATGGACCGCTGGAAGAAGCTGTATGGACCGCTGACTATACACGTGGGCGGTCCATACCCCTTTTTCCAGCGGTCCATTGCTATATGTTTCTAATATGTACTATTTCATATAAAAACCAAAAATTCATGATAAATTAAGTAAACATGTAATTAATACAAATATATAAACAATAAACATGCAAGATGAATCTTAAAAATTACCTAAAAATATATTATCAAACGGTCAAACCTTGGACCGCTAGTATATGTACCATGGACCGCTAGTAAGTACATGGCACATATACCGGGCGGTCCATGGTACATATACCAGCGGTCCATCCATAAACATGCATTTCATGGTAGATACAAGACAATTACCTGATTTATATCTTCAATATCACCTTTTTTTTATGTCAGATACGATGTAATTATATAGAACGATTTGAATACTATTTTGCTTTTATATACGAAGTGGAAATGTGTGGAATATAAGGTTTAGAAGTTATATTGTATGAAATATATCACCCAAAGTAATAGTCCAAAAAAATATTACTCATGTAGTCAATTATTGTTTTTAATAAAGTGTGTAACAGGGTGTAAGAGATTGTAAACTTTTATGTACTTTTATATATTTTTAAAAGAAAATGAGTATTTTCTACATACAAATTGAAATTTTAGATATTTTTTACATAAAAAAAAATTCAAAGTGGATACATTTTCCTATTCTCACATTAATTTATGTGATTATAATATATTTACACAACTTTACCTATTGTTTTTTTCTACTAAAAAAAAAGACAGAAATGAGAGAAAGACAAGTATTGTTGTGTAATAAATGAATGAGTAGTCCATCACTTAATTTGTACCTTACCGTGAATGCGTCTTTTGATGGAGCTAAAAAGTTGGCCACTTTAATTGTTCGTCTCTCTCCCCATTTGGAATTTTATTAGACTAAATTTATCAATGACCATCAAAAACTCCAACCATCCAACCATTTTAATATTATATTAATTTTTTATTCATTTTTTTTATTTTGATTTTATTCAATCCCACAACCTTCATTTTCTGTAGTTTATCAATAACCATTTCAACTATGCGACCATAGCATTTAAATAATTAAATATTATTATACATATTACAATTGATTTTGCATTAAATAATTAAATATTATTAACAAATATTAAAAACATAAAGCAACATTTTTCATATAAAATAAACTATTTGACAAAATACAGCATTGAAATATTTTGTGAATTATAAATTAAACTTTGAAAAGTCTCCAGAATTTGAAATATTTTCAAGATTGAGATGATAATCTCCATAGAAATAAAAATTATGAGATTTGAAGAAATAGTTATTGTTTCGATCCATAGAAAAATATAAAACGAAATAATAAACAATACAAGTAAAAAAAAAAAGAATAAATTTTAAGTGCATGAAAATATATCAAGATTGATCTTCATTTATAGATAATAAAAAGATAAAAATTTTGATTTATTTTTAAATTTTTTTAAATCTATTATACAAAAATTATTTCAATTATATTTATGTATGCAATTAAAAACTAATTAACTAATACAATAAATACAAGTGTCAACACTCTATTGCCTTAAATAAAAAGAAAGAGAGAGAACACAATGGTCTGTTTTTTTAAGCGTTCGACCATCCACTATGATTTTTTGTTTATTTTTATTATTCTTAAATAAATGGTGGTCGAACATTTGTTATAAAATTCCACCGATAAACATAGTCTTATACCATCTCACTTCTCTTCCAACTCCAAATTTATTTAACCCCCACTTTCTCATTCTCACATATATATATTCATTTCCCTTCTCACTTCAAAAATTAGTATCATACTACTCATATTATATACAACAATGACCACGACGCCCTAATGTAAGTAGGGGTGTAATCGAATCGAACTGAATTGAATATCATCGGGTTCGAATTCGGCTCGTTTAAAAAATCGAAGGCTCGAGTTTGATTCGAGTTCTGAAAATCAAGTTCAAGTTTGGTTCAATAAATAAAAATCGAGCTCGAGTTTGGTTCGAGTTCGGTTCGTAAATTTTTCGATTTAATAGTAAATTCGAACCCAAACTCGAACTCGGTTCGAGTTGGTTAAATATTCGAGTTTAGATTCGTTAAAAAGCTAGTTCATTAAATTATTTTGTTAATATTATATATTTTTTTATTATTTTGAAAAATTTGTGAACTAGTTCGTATATAAAGTTCGCAAACTATTTGAAGTTCGGGTCGTTTTTAAAGTTCATGAACAAGCTCGTTAAAAAAGTTTGTGAACTATTCGAAACTCGGGTCGTTAAATTATATTCGAACATGTTCGCGAACTTTTCGAACCGAATACCTTTAGGCTCGAGTTTAGCTCAAAAATTATTCGAGCTCGGCTCGAGGCTCGAGTTTGATTCGTTTAGTAAATAAACAAATTTGAAACGAACTTTTATCGAGCCGAGCTCCGAATAGTTCGTGAATAGCTTGGTTCGCTTACACCTCTAACTATATATAAGTACTTGCACCTGCAATAGTCAAGTTGGTCCCAAACTATGATAACAACAATTAATTATATTCTAAACACATTTGAGAAGCATGAAGTTGTTGACTAAGATGAATCAACTCCACACAAGTTGATATATCATATAAATTACTTTCTTGCATTGTCGGTGTAAATAAGAAAAAAAAAAAGCAAATGGCGAGCACTTTTGTTATACAAGCATATAACTTAGCTCAGAAACGAGTCCAACTAACTATACATTAGCTTCGTTTACAACAATCCCAAGTAATGAGCCAACCCAAATAATCAATTCTACAAGATCTAAACAACACACTAGTGTGGTCTTTTTTGGGCTGGTATAAGAACTGATCAACTTTATGTAAGCAAAAAATTCATGGGTTTACCTCTGGCTTTCAAGAATTTGTACAGCGTAGAATTAGATACAAATATCTTGCACCTGCAAGACACACTAATCTTAAGTCTAACTTATCATAGCAAACCATATATCACGATAGACATCATAAAATAAATAAATAACATAAGCACAAATATCATAAACGGAAACACATCAGCCTTGATGCAGATCATCCATGCAAAATACAGTTTATTACCATTTGATTAACATTACATGACTTCTGCACTCATAATTATATGATAGAGATAACGAATTACCGACGGCGAAATCCAAATTATGTACTACATTTGTCCCAATAAGCTTGACATTTTTTATTATTTTAATACATTCAGATAAATATAAATTGTGTCATGCTTACTAGGACGGAGGAGGGTAGTATCTTTTTGTTGTCTTTCCTGTTCAATGGAGTAGAAAAGAAACAAGAATCAAACTGTTTATGAGCCAGTTCTTACCCATGTTGAAGCCCCAACCCGACTGTTAACTTTCATGTGTATTCTCCATATTGTTATTCTGATTTTACTTTTTGTTCCTTATATCGAACATAAAGTTATGA
The DNA here is from genome assembly GCA_026898415.1 of Leonotis leonurus. Lineage (NCBI taxonomy): Eukaryota > Viridiplantae > Streptophyta > Magnoliopsida > Lamiales > Lamiaceae > Leonotis > Leonotis leonurus. The sequence continues at coordinate 593,350 of JAPKLX010000025.1, forward strand.
TATGAGCTTAAAATACACTCACAGGGGCAGGGCAACAGCAATTCTGATCATAGCCAGATTGCCAAGTTCGAGATCTTATTTCCTATTCAGAAGAATCAGAATAGCTAAACTGTGCTTCAGGTTCAGGCATTGCTCGTATCTTCGAACAATAGCTAATCTTGCTCATAGAATCATGTAAGGCCTCGAAACAGCTCCAACATTAGTCCCAGTTTATAATCAATGCGACGAATTGAAGCAAATACGTGTGTTCGACCAATTGCCCAACCGAAGGTACACATCACTTTAGAATGTAATGTAAAAAGGTTATCTCGAAAATGATGTTTTCAGTGAAGTAGTGGTGTTGTTTTGCGATAGGATGAGGGAGGATGTTGATCCTAATTGCCACACAGAAATCGCATTGCAAATCATTTGCTTTGAAAGAAGGGGAGGAGGTGCATGTAGGAATTACACCCCAAATATTTCCCCCTTAAAAGGCCTCATAAGGGGGAGGGGGAAACCTCCAAATATACATATGCCAAAGACCATTATTGGTCGATGTGGGACGGGGTTCCAACACGCCCCCGCACGAGTGACCATACACTCGTGAAAAATATCCCCCACATCTGGCTCTTTGCCTGGCTCTGATACCATGAAGAATTGTGGATTTGTACACATGATAACCGTTTTGCAGAGAACAATTTAACGAAGGAACTGGAATCAAATTTTATTAGAATCGATGAAAACTTCATATTACAGTCAACACAGCTATATATACACATCACATAAAATGCATGTGTATCTCTCATATCAAAGAAACGTAAACCACAATTATAAAGTGAAAACACGCTTTTACTAAAGCTATCAAAACTAACAAGTATATCCTAGCCATTGATTACAAATAAGATCCAATGGCCTTTATTTAAACTCATACTTCGCGCAATCCATCTTGAATCAGTTCTTCCTTTGAGCTTTTGGTTGCTCTCTTTCTTCCTTCATCCTATACCCCCCCTCAAGATGGGCTTGACAGACATCAAGTAAGCCTATCTTGGATTTGAGTAGGTGGAAACGAGGACTCGACAATGGCTTGGTGAAGAAATCCGCCAACTGAACAGTAGTAGAGACATGAAGAGGATGAAGAAACCCCTCTTTGTACAGATTCCTTACCAAGTGGCAGTCTATATCAATATGCTTAGTGCGTTCATGAAAGACTTGGTTCTTCGTGATGTGAATCGCAGCTTGATTATCGCAAAACAGAGGTATAGGCTGAGCTGGTGTGAGACCAAAATCATGGAACAAATAACTCACCCAAGTAAGCTCCCTAGCAGTGATGCTTAAAGCTCTATATTCAGCTTCAGCCGATGACACGGATATTGTAGCTTGCTTCTTGCATTTCCAAGAGATAAGAGCGTTGCCAAAGAAGATACAATATCCAGTAAGTGACTTGCGTGTGTCAACACACGATGCCCAATCTGCATCAGAAAACCCTTTAAGTTCAAAAGAAGAAGTGGCCGGATAATATAGACCAAGTGAGGGACAGCCTTTCAAGTATCTAAGGACATGTGTTGCAGCATTCCAATGAGGTTTCCTAGGAGATGCAACAAACTGACTAAGTTGCTGAATGGCATAAGCAATGTCAGGTCTTGTAAGATTGAGATATAATAGCCGACCTATAAGTTTCCTATATGATTGAGGTTGATCAAGCAACTCACCATCATCCACTGTAAGTTTTGTGTTGGATGGTAAAGGAGTTGAAACAGAACTGCAACCCAATAAGCCAACACTATCCAGAAGATCCAATATATATTTTCTTTGATTCAAGTAAGTACCATTGACACCTCTAGCAATTTCGACCCCCAAAAAATATTTAACTAAACCAAGATCTTTTATTGTGAAAGAGCAGTGGAGATAGTCCTTTAAATCAGCTATAGCTCTAGGGTCAGGGCCAGTAATTAAGACATCATCAACATATACAAGAAGGCATAAAAAATCTGCATCCTTACCCTTTGTGAACAAACATTGATCAGCAGCTGATTGAGAAAACCCAAAAGAAAACAATGCCTTGCAAAACTCCTGGTTCCATTCTCTTGAAGCTTGCTTAAGCCCGTACAAGCTTCTTTCTGACTTGCAAACTTGGCCATTCTTCACCTTTTGATATCCCTGTGGAGGACGCATATAAATGTCATCATGCAAATGCCCATGTAAAAAAGCATTGTTTACATCAGCTTGATGAATAGGCCAACCACGAGCTGTAGCTATGGCAATTAGAAATCTGACAGATACAAGCTTAGCTACGGGTGAAAAAACTTCTGTGTAGTCTATGCCATACTCCTGATTGTACCCTTTGGCTACTAAACGGGCTTTGAATTTGTCTATAGTTCCATCTTGCTTGAGCTTAACCTTAAACACCCACTTAGAGCCTATAGGTTTCTTCCCCGGTGGTAGATCAGTGATACTCCAAGTTTTGTTTTCCTCTAGAGCCCTTAATTCACACTGCATTGCTTCATGCCATTCTAAGTATTTGCTAGCCTCTTTATAAGATGTGGGTTCATGTAGACTAGTAACATTTACCAAAAACAACTGATAACTAGATGACATGTGTGGAGTTTCCATATAGGGAAAGGTTGGAGGCGAATGTACCTCATGAGGAGTATGTGGAGATGCCAAAGCGGAACCAACATAATCTTGCATCCAAACGGGAGGCTTTGTGGAACGCTTCCCTCTAGATAAATGTTCTGAAGGAAGAACAGCTTCCTCATGTACTGGTTCAGTTGCAGAAACCTGATTATCAACTTGCTCATCAGCACCATCCTCATTCCGTATGATAGCATCAACCTTTACTTGGTCAGATTCCAGAATCACATAAGGTGTAGTTTGTATAAGTGGTGTTTCTGAATTCTGTGTAGAATCAGGCTGAAAAGGATTGTCATTGATGAGGAATTTCACATCTCTAGATATAAGTAATGCAAAATCATGCACTTGACATAAGATAAAGCCCTTGTGATTGGGAGAAAACCCTAGAAAAATACACTTCTCAGCCCGGCTATCAAATTTGTTTCTGCCTGGTTTGAGTGTTGAAGCATATGCTAAGCAACCAAATCTGGGAACCTTGCTAAGGTCTGGTTGCTCCTTAAACATAACAAAGTAGGGACTCAACCAGTTAAGTACTCTAGTTGGAGTCCTATTTAGAAGCCATGTAGCCATCAACAAAGAATACGGCCAGAAATTCTGTGGCACACTATTTTGAAACATCAAGGATCTAGCAACTTCTAAGAGGGTTCTATGTCTCCGTTCTACTATGCCATTTTGCTGTGGAGTGTATACGCATGACAATTGATGAAATATACCCAAGCTAGACAGTAACTCCTTCATATTTGTGTTTATGAACTCACTTCCATTGTCAGTCCTAAGAGTTTTAATAGATTTCCCAAACTGAGTTTGAACCATCTTAAAGAAGTCTTTAAGCTTGCTAAATACTTGACTCTTGGAGTGCAACATATATGTCCAAATCATACGGCTATGGTCTTCTACAATAGTTAGCATGAATTTTGCATTACATATGTTTTCAGTAGCATAGGGACCCCACACATCAGCATGTATTAACTCAAATATAGATAATGACCTTCTATTCAATATAGGAAAAGAAGACCGAGGTTGCTTTGATTTAAAACATACCTCACACTTGTTAAGTGTCTCAGCAACTTCCTTTGTGATAGCACCTTGAAGTTGTGGAACATGGCTGAGTGTTTGGGCTGATGGATGCCCAAGATTCCTATGCCAATCAATAATAGACAAGTTGGTTTGAGAATGCATCTGAGGTGTATCAACTGCAGTGGTCAGAGGTTTGAAAAAATAGAGATTTCCACTTCTCTTTCCAATAGCAATGATCCTCTCACTTTTCTCCTTTTGAATAATGCAGTGTGTCTTCAAAAATATGCATCGCACATCCAGGTCTTGAGCAAGTTGTGCCACTGAAATAAGATTGTTGGTGAAATCTGGAGTGAGCAGCACATTCTTTAATACAAGTTCATCAGTAATTCTTACTTCCCCAACATATTGAACTGACTTTATGGAGCCATCTGGAAGATGAATAGCATGGATATGATTGAGTTTATACACAGAGTGCATAAGGCTAGCATTGCAGCAAGTGTGTATGGAAGCTCCAGAATCCATTATCCATGAAGTGGGGCACGGTTTTGATCCAATAGTGTAAGCAAAATGACCTGAAATAAACAGGTCATCCTCGTTTGATGTATCCACCAGATTGATGCCATGGTTTGATGCACCTATAGGATCTTTCTTTGGAAGCCCATTCATACATTTAGCAATTTCCAGCTGAAGCCTTTTTGAGAATTCTGGAGAAAACTCTTCCATGTCTTGAGTTGTACCAGTTTGGGCTCCATATGATGAATCATCCACAAAGTGAGCATGAGATTTACCCCTTAATCCTTTGTACTTTTGCTTGTACCAGTCAGGATAGCCATGAAGCCTAAAGCATTCCTTATCTTCATGGCCATGTACTTTGCAATGTGTACAAAAGAGTTTTGCCTTCTCCTCTTTTGTTCTTCTACCCCTGCCTTGCTGTGGCTTGTTGAATTCATCTTTATATGTGTTGGTAAACATCACTCTTCCAGAATTGAGCATGTCTATTCCACCATCAGAAACTAGCTTTTGATCTTCAACTTGAAGAAGCATAGAATATGCCCTGTTGACAGAAGGTAAAGGTTCCATAAAGAGGATTTGATTCTTGGCAGATTCAAACGATTCATTGAGCCCCATTAATAGCTGCATAAGCCTTCTTTCTTCCTCCTGTTGAACATATACTGTATGTGCACCGCAACAACATTCGGGTGGAATGACAAGCATCTCAAGTTCATCCCATAAACTACTCAAATTATTATAGTAAGATAATAAACTCTGATTGCCTTGCATCACAGTACTGGCTTCTCGTTCTAATCTAAATCTCTTTGGACCGTTGCTACGACCGAAGCGTTGGTGAATAGATTCCCAAAGCTTTCGCGTACTGCCTATCTTGTTAAATGCATTAACAATGTCCTTAGAGATTGAATTGAGGATCCAGCATGATACCATAAAGTCTGCTTTCACCCAATCTTTATAATAAGGAGAAGTAATCGGAGGTTCCTTAACCGTACCATCGACTAATTCAAATTTTGTCATGGCAACTAATGCTCTGATACCATATAGGATTGGAACCCCTTATTTACCCCTTAAAAGGCCTTTTAAGGGGGTAAATAAGGGGTTCCAATTCTATATGGTATCAGAGCAGGTCACGATAAGTCTAGATGGGGATCTTCTTGATGATTCACGTGTGTAAGGTCACACGTGCGGGGGCGTGTAGAAGCTACCCATTAATTGTCCCACATCGACTTGGCAAAGGTTCCTGACTCAATATATAAGTTGGAACACCCTCCCCTCTTAATAAGGCCTTTTAAGGGGGTAAATAAGGGGTTCCAATTCTATAGTGCATTGCGTTGCAGTCAAGAACGGTTTCGTTTTGAATACGTATGTTGGTAATAATTTGATGAAGTTATCCCTAGCTCACTGAGATGGTAGAAAGGAATGTGGTTTCTTGGAGTGCAATGATCAATGGTTTGTTAGAATCATAATAACGTGATTTCTCTGGGACCATCCATTCTTTTATATATAATAAACTTAATTATAATTGCAAGTCAGCCCCTCAATAACTTTACAATTACACATAGAGTTGTACACATTATATAATAGCTTAAATAATACATTATTATTATATCTGTGACCACATTAATGATTGTAGAATAAATTAATCTAACATGGTTATGTTTCCAATGGTGATTTAATTTGGTTTCAGCGTCCACGCTTTTGATTTGGGCCCGGAGCAAGACTTAGTGTTGTGGAACAAGATGGTTGTGGTTCATATAGAGTTAGCAGATATGGTGGAAGCTAAGAGGCTCTTCGGCATAATGTCGTGTAAAGATTTAATGTGGTACGACACTTTCTTGAATTGTGCAAAAAAGGGTGATGTGCAGTGCAGGGATGTGAGCTAAGCTACTGCTCAAGTCTAGGCAGGACAGAAACCTATTCTCTTGGAATGGACTGAACGAAGCATATTCGCAAGATGGGTGTTCCCTTCAAGTTCTTGATGCCTTTAAGCGTATCCTGATTATAAACGCTTTAGCTTTGAGCATGTTCAACAAGATGAAAAGCAGTGGAGAAAAACCAGATGGGTTGATCACTTTCATACATAAGAAGCCAGTAAAGGCAGATTGTGTGATCCGGCATTACTTGCAGCCTTGCGCTTGAGTTTGATTGAGGTTGAACCTCACAATCTAGAAAACTACGTTATGTTATCCAATATGTATGGAGAAGTTGTGAAATGAGAGGCAAGAGCAAGGCTAAGAGTCGCAATAAGGGACACGGGGTTGAAGAAGGTGCCCGACCCGAGTGGAGCTCCTCTATTCAAACTGAAGATCCATGGTGATTTTGCTAAGTTCTATTGTTTTGACCAGAGGCACTGCACAAGGGAATATATTTATTTTGCACTTAAAGGATTAACAAAATTGTTAAGGTTATCTTGATACAGAGAAGACGACCTATATGAAATAGTATGCATTTTATTTGATTAATATTTTCTTGTTTTTCTAATACAAAATTTTATGTCATGAGTTCAGAATTCAGCTATTTACATTCAGTGAGTTTGTGTTTGAGTTGATAGCGAAGCAGTTTTTCTTCATAGTAAGGAGGCCGATCGTGTATCATCGAATTCTAAGCAAAACTTAAAAGGGTCATTGTAAATTCAAAAACTTTTTATAGTTTTGGTTTTTTTCCATTACTTTTTATATTGACAAATTAATGTATGAACTCAATATTTTTTTTTGATTTTTTTCATGATATTATACTTTTTCGACAAAATTGATGTGGTATTTTAATTAATTATTATAAAATAAAAATATATACATGTGTGTTATAATTCAAAATGCTATCATTTCATAAAATGTGTAACAATATTATTTTATTAAAAATGCATGGTCATTTCTCGCAATCCTTATTATATTTACCTCGATTTCTCGCTCTCTTCCTTATTTCTATATATCTAATTCGTGTTCAATATATCTATCTTTTACTATAATTGGAGATATTGTGTCTTTAATCTATTTTCTAATTTATTCAACTTGTTTTCCAATATTGTCACGTTGGAATTTAAATTGCGACATTTAATTTGGAACTAATTTAATTTCGTGGAAAAAATCAAAAGGAACATCAAATTCATGGATTAATTCGCCAAAATAAAATGTCATGGAAAAAATCCAAAATTACAAAAAAATTTATGAATTTACAAACAATTAACCCAACTTAAAATATGGATCTTATATAAATAAAAGTTTAAGATATTTAACTATGTATTTTCTTCAAATTCTCCTCAAATAATTATTTTTTCTATTAAATGTAAAATATTTATCAATACCTCCAAGTTTTATTATTTGATTTTTTTTTATTTATTTTGAGCATCATATATGAACTTATGAGACATATTGTATCATTAAAAAATAAAATCTACTATCTATTAGTTATCCTTTGAAGTTTGAAGTGTATTTCAACTTTTTTAGATTGACAAAAAATAATAAAACAACTTTATTATAAATTAGTTTCATTATAATATAAGCGTAGTATTAAAATAAACGAGCTCCAAATTTTTTTAGGCTCTAAGTGAGTACATGATTCGACTATTCTTAGATTCCACCATGATCGTAAGAACAAGTTTAATGGGCCAAAAAGAAAACATTCAAGTTAATACTCATAATAATCTTAAGCTTTGAAGCCCAATATTGACTCTTATTAAGCCCTAAACTAGTGTTCATTTGCCCAATGGCCCCAATGTATTAATTTGGCTGATATCGTAATTTGTGAAATTATTGAAAATAGTACTCCGTATTTAAATTAAGAGAATCGCACCAAGCATGCGTTGGACACAACTTAACATGTCCAAAATTGACGTGGTGATGTCACATCAGCATATAAGTTACAATAATTTTTATTTTTTTATATTAATTTTAAATAATATTTAATTACATTCTAATCCATAAACTCTACTCGTAAAGTAAAAATTAATAAAATATTACTAAAAATTAATATTTATTTATAGAGCATGACACATGATTCGTCTACGTATTAAACTCGCTTGCAGCGTTTTCGTTTAAATTAAATAGTTGGTGGGATTTGATATCCCAGACTTATCGTTTACAAAATAATCTTACTACTGGACTAAAATAAATATATTGAAAATAATCATTTTATTACTATAGTAAATATATATATATATATATATATATATATTAATCTAATAATGTATTACTGATATTAAAAAATGTGTGATGTCAGGAATTTAATTATATTTTATTATTTTTATAGGATGGTTTAGTAATTCATATATCATATATGTATAAGCAGTGGAGTAGAACTTTTCAGAAAAACCGACTGAGTTTTGATATATTAATGATATAAATTTTTGCATAAATATTTGAAGAAATATTAAAAATTAATGTATAAGTATAAAAATATTTTAAAAATGTTTGGTGGGCCCCCTTCCTTAAGCTCTATATATGCCACTACCTAAATTTGTTTGACGTATTTGAAAAGATATGCATAAGATTTTTTTATTTTTTTTTCTAAAAACCTTCAAAATTGTGATTAAAATTTATTTATTATATATTTATGATGATTTTTTGGAATTTATTCTTGTCATTTCAATTCATAATGATATACTATCTATTCAATTATTTTATCATGATTTTACTAAAACTATAAATATTTTATAATTAAAATAAATTAGAAATCATAGCCCATAGGGAATAATTATGATGTCCGAACCGATTTTCTAAATAATGAGTGAGCTTCAAAAAACTATTATTGTTCCTCAACTGCTGACAAAAATCTTCTTTTAACGAGTTGAAAAAAATGACAAGTTTGACACATCAAACTAAAGTTGCGCCACTCCATGTGGAAATTCTTTTCTCATGTGATCGTATACAATTCAATACAAGTAGCTACCATTTTTATTTTATTTTATTTCGCTCAACATAATATAATATTTTAGGTATCGATCATTGCAATCTCAGTTTGAATTAACTCGGTTCCACTACACTACTATATATAGTGAAGATAATTTTATATATGTAGAACAATATGTCCAATTCAAACACTCATACAGTTAGACATTACAAACACGTGAGCAAAGTGAGAAGAAAAAAAATCCCAATGAATTGCAGACCTTTCAACTCTAAAAAACCAACTTGGAATTTTGTTTCTAATTAGTTTAATTAGTAGTACGTAGCATTAATTTTCTAACCCATATTAAAATTTTGAGAAAATGATTACATGACTAAGATAATAATCAAAAGGTAATCACATGCTAGCAAGAAGTCATCAATGGAGGTTTGCTTCTTATCATGACTTTAAGAAAATTTTGTGTACCAGTCCAGTATATGCTTTTGCTTCTTTTCATTTCATTCTCTCCTCATGTTTGCTTTACGACTAATATAATTTTTTATGACATTTGCACCTCTTCATGAGTGAGATATTTCATGCGTATGTTTATGATGCGTATCTATATTAAATTAATAAAACATGTGTATAGTCTGTAACATTAAAATGTAATAATAGAGAAATGGAACTAAACATCAACGCCATCATTCTCATCAACATGTTATATATATGTCTACGTAATTACTCCACTCTATTCGATTATTGAACAGTGTCAAAACAATCTGCACATTGTTGTTCGTCAATTGTCAAAATATTAATTTGCACTACTAATGAGTTGCTATGTATTGTGTCCCTATCTTTAAGATGCATGGTATCTTTGAATATTGAATTTTACTACTTAGAATGAAGAAAGGAAGCCCAACGTAATGATTATCAGCTTGCTCATGAAAAAATGGTCATTCAATTAATGTGTTTTTTTAAATTATTATTTCAAACTAAAGTTTTACTTTCCATGGGCCATGATTGCCATTTGCCTCACTATAAGGATATATGATTAAGTTTGATCCGAAAAAAAAAAAAAAAAAAAAAAAAGTGTGACCCGATTTGAAGGTGTTGACTGCTAGATCCGAGTGGGTTCACACAACTGAAATTATATATCTTTAATCAACTTAGAAAACCCAAATTAACACAATCTTTTTATGATCTCATGTGCATAAAATGTCAATCAGGATAGACAACGAAGAATATATATATATATTATTGGATTGAAAAAATTCTTAGAAAAGATCATCGATGTAAAGTAAAGGGTTTGTGTGATTTTGAACTCATTACTGGAAATAATCACAAATATTACCTAACTAAAGTAATATATTTTTAATAAAGTCGAAAAACATATTGACCTACGATGTTTGTGTTTTTCTTTCTATAAATAATGTTCGGTTCAACCGATTTATTATATCTGTGCTATAGTAATGGTATGGTCCTGATTTGTTTATTTAGTTTCCATGATTGGTTGCGTACTAAATACTAAATATATATTCTCTATCTCATTATTCATAATCAAAAAGTCAATAAAACACTCGTACGAGTAATATTTAATTAAATATAAGTATCAGCTTTCGTAATAAAAGCGACGAAAGTTATTATGAAATAATGAATTTTGTTTTTGGAGCTGCTCATCTTTTCACACTTTTCTGGTCTACAAGTTAGTACGTAGTTTCACATTCATTTTGGTATTTGCCAATTATTGAAATTTGAGTTTAGGGAATTTAAATATAATTTATGATCATGTCATCTTTTTTACTGCACTTATTTATCTTTTGATGATCCAAAATAAAGATAAACCCAAATTAGGTAATACTCCTTCTATTCACTAATGTTTGTTACGTTTTGTTATTTTGGATCGTCCATCAATATTTGTTACATTTTAAACTTTTCATTTATAACAAGTGAGACTCAAGCTCCACTAACTATATTTTTTCATCTAAAATCAAAACATTACATTAAAACACGTGCCGAGTCAAAATGTAATAAACATTCATGGACAGAGGGAGTATATGTTTCTCATTATTATTTTAGTATGGGTTTATATATTAATAAGGATCTTCTATTACATAATGGTGTGATATATCCTATTTATTACTAAAATCACGATATGTACGTGACATAATTAATGATTTTAAGATATAAATATTATATTTTTTTATTATATATACATTAAATCTTAAACTTTCATACAACTTATCACGATATTATTAATGCAATAGAAATGTCACACAATTAGGCAATAGATGATCTGATTCAATATATATATAGATCCAGTGAGAACCAAATCTTAGGTATAAACCAAAATTTATGCATTTTACATATTATTTTGATTTATTACACATAATATTTTATTGCATAATATGATAATGCATTAACCAATGTATCGTAATTTCAATGCATTTCATGTATAAATTTCATACATATTTAATTTAGATTATAGATTTTACAACGATTAACTGTCGATATTAATTCTTATTTGATTCTATTTCCTATATATAGATGCCGCCTTATATTCATTTTTCCAGTATTAATTATTTTAATCCAAACTGTTATCCTGATTAATTGTGTCTGGCTTTGAGAACGACAAAATCGAGAGTATTTGAAAAACAAAATTCTTCTTTTGCCAAATTCATTAAGATCGAACTTGAAATGACAGCAGGGTGTTCAAAGTATTTTTGGAACGACATTATAATGATGAAGAAATTCAGTAATTAATTAGGAACATTATTACAAAATACTATACAAGTACAGTCCCAAAATAAAAAAATAAAAAAAAAATGTTCCCAGCTAATTTGGTCTTTCTCCTCTTGCAAAGGACACTACACAACAAGACATTCCATAATTTTCCACCAAAGCCCAAAAAAATATAAAAATTAACAGAAGCGTGAATGTATAGTGCATGAGGTTTCCCATTTGCACACAATCCACAGGCATTAATTGCATTTGCCTATGATATATATTATAATTTATTATATATGCTAAGACTAACTTAAAATAATATTACTCCTTATTACCTAAGTATAATAATACTAGTTTAGGAAATTATATAAAAAAAAAAAAAAAAATCATGGGGCCCTGCGACGAACCCCCACGCCCCCTGTCACATGTTTAACATTCCAAATTGTGCAGCCAATTGGGTTCCAGTCCAGCCCCCACGCCCACCACTCTCAATATTTATATATATATTTCTCTTTCTCTCTCTTTTTCATTTTAATTTTCTTGAAAAATGATAAATAGAAACAAAAAGAAAATATATAACTACACTAAAATAAACCTTGTACGAAAAGGCTTTAACATTTAAATCTTGTACGTACATTATTTTGTTTACCGAAGATGTATAGCTCTGCAGCCTCACATAAACATAAACTCATTCCTATATGTAATGTATGAGGATCATTTCACGTATTAATTTCAAATCATCATGCAATAATTTCGAGCTTTCTTTTACGCAAGTACAAAAGCTAGCATGATTTTTTGTCCAATTTCAATTGACTTTTCATCGATCCCATTTCGTTGATTCATGTATACTAACAAGATTTTTAGGACATCAACCTTGTATAATTTCAATTTATGCCTAACAATAGATGGTGACCTCAAAATTACTCTCTTAGCTAGCTAGAACAATATTGATTATTACACTATATATAAACACATGCATGCGTTATGTATATGTGTGCATGTAGTACGTTGATTTAAATCAAGTTTGTATCTTTATATATACGTCATAATATAGGGAGAATTCATGCATGCAATATGTGACATTATAGATTAATGATACAGACAGAACAAATATCCATTGTGATCCCTTTTAATTTCGTGCATGTAGTCACTTTCTAGCTAATTCAATGTTGTAGGAACTTAGCATATGTTCATTTGTAAAATTGGATGGGTTAACGTGTAACATGTAGCAAGGAACTAGTTGTGTTATGAAAAAGACCTAATACAAATGTTGGTGGCGTCACCATTTTATCTACTATATAACTGTGCTAATCAAGAAACTCTACATATCAATTAATTAGAACCACTTCCTTACTCTGGTGTGACCGACACTACTTATCGTGTCAGCAACTGATTTAACATGTCACGTACATAAACAATACAATTTTTATAAAATTATATTAATTTTTATTGTTTGATTAGGTTTATTGATTAGTGTATTTAATATTTATTTTCCATAAAATAAAAAAAATATAAATGATAGTGACTCGTATAGTTATATATATGGTATTACACAAGACATTATCATATCAGTTAAAGACATGTTAAGTTGTGTACGCCTAGCAAAATTGTTCTAATAAATTAATTACTATAATGCATGGACTCGTTTGTCAAATAGTTGTAAGATAGGAATTAATATGTTTAACTTACGTATGATATCTTTGATCGTACACTGTATGATATTGATAGATAACAAAGAAGTTTAAATCTCCACATGTTGACAACACAACACGACTCAATGGAAGTTGATTATAATTTGTGCGAATACCCAACTATAATTTTCTTGTGTGCTATATAGTGTTTGAAAAAAATATTTTATTTATACGTACGTAAAAATGATTAATTTTTCGTCCTCGATTTGATATTAAATTTGTTCAAATAAATTAAATACAACCTCACCTCATTCAGGAAAAAAGCGCAATAAACGAAATAATAAATTCAAAACAAATTAAACTGTATTTGAAACATTAAATAAAAATAATTTCTTGTAAGTTAACTAAAAAAAAATTAATTATTAAATTATTTAAATTAATAGTACATATTAAAAGATAATTTCAGTATAAATATTATTTAAAATGTATTACCTCTTAAAATACGGAATATATTTGTTATTCAATATGCATCCTCCAATATTTTAGAGAATATATTAAGAATATATATTTTTTATATAAAATTTATCTTTACTAGATTTTATTGATAAAGTTATAATTAATATTTGTTAAATAAAAAATGATAAAAATGATATACTGCAAAATTAATCTAAAATTATTTTTTTACTATTAAGATTTATTTAGAAAAAGAATTGAACACCCTGTAATTTTAAGGATTTCATTAATTATAAATCTAGTAAAGATAAATTAATTATATCAATTAATCAAAAGATATGAAAATTTTTAATTTATTTTTAATTAACAAATAAAAATAAATTTTCAATATAAACACAATATATATATAATAGAACTTTTTAAAACCAAACTTTAATGAAAAATGCCTTAAAATTTTTAGTAAATAAATATACTACTAACTATGCTCCATAAATTTAGTCCTAAAATATGGGGTGAATATAGAAAATAATCAAATAAAATTATAAAAGATAAATAATACTCATAAATATAATACTGTTTAAATTTTAATTACTTCTACATTTTTTACTAAAATATTCTTTTAATTATTTATTATATTTATTTATATGAATAGTATGAGTCCTATTGCATCATATCATTTATACGTGGTATTCATTATTTATTAAACAAAAAGTACGTATAAATTAGTAATATTCATACTATTAGTACCATTAGTTCAATTAAATTCAAATAGAAGGGTATTTCTGATAATTCAAATTTTAAATTATTATAATTTAAATATTATTTTGTTGATTGTTATTATTTATCTTTGACGGTGTTATTTGATTATTTTGTATGATTAACATAAAGTATAAATGTTAAAATGAATTTGTTTGTGGGTCATGGAGCGTAGGATACTGTAGAGGGCAAACATCATATAATTAGCCCAACAGTCTCGACGAGTCACGCTGGTGAGCCCAATACGAATTAAGTCATCCCAATTATAGTATGGGCCGCAATGCATCAACTCGTTACAAACTAAAGTTCTCGTATCAAACGATCATGTCAACATGACAATCCGTGAAATTAGTTATTAAAATAAAGGTTCAATCTGAAAGTAATTAAAAAGGTCCAATAACGGGTTAAGCAAACCTTACCACATGCTCTACAGGTCGTGTCAGCCACCTCACTTAACCTAGTCAAAACAGAATGCCTTGTCAAACCCGTCAAAACATACATCCCCGTGAGAATATGACGGAACAATTATGGCAGGCTGCGAGAGAGAGTGAAGGCAAACTCTAAAGCGAGTTCTATTATTGTCCTAAAAATAAGACGTGTTTGGCTTCACACGAGGATCCAAGTTTTATTTCACGCTCTTCACTCCCTCACCTGCACTCTCTACTTCCTTTTTCACTTATTAGGGTTACAGTCGTCCTGCCCTACCCGCACGATGGAATCCCCTCTCTTTGATGCTCTCCTACTATCAGCACATACTTGACCCGTGCTCCATGATATCATTTATTATAACTTTATTTTTACTTATTTTGAATATTTATTTTCGGTGACAATCGTACTAACTTGAGAGTCGGAGTCCATTTGGCCGATACCCCACCGTTGCCCAACACGAATGGCTCTTACGTGTTTTTTGTTAACAAATGTTGCTAGTGTCTACGCTTCCGACGTAACCGTCGATCTCGTAATTGCAGTTTCTACCCCCTATAGATACTAAATTAGTAAATCTCATCCAACTTATGTGATCCCACTAAAATGATAGAGAATTATACCAACTGTGATTCACTGTTTTACTTTTGTATCCTACACACACTTTATGTCTCACAATTATATTTATTTTTTAATTTTAAATTTATATATTTTAGTTTAATTTTATACTTAGTGCTAGGGTTTATTCCACTTTAATAGGATATATATAATTATTTTTTAATATTTGATGTTAATTTTATTTAATCTTTAGGATTCGAAAATTGAAAAATAAGGAATATGATTTAAAAGCTTTTATTTTGTTCAAATAATTGTTAATTATAAGTCACTATAATAAAATTCTCAAATAGTAACACTTGTGTGTAGTTATTATGAGTGTCACAAAATTTTAAATGCACGTCATTAAAATTTTTGGTGACATTTAAAAGTTTTATTATTAAATAATAATACGTGACATATATTTGAGAGTGTCACTCACAAAATTATCGACACAATTAAATATCACTAGTTATTTTAATGACATGCATTAAAATTTTGTGACACTCATAATAATTTCAAACAAGTGTCATTATTTTGAGAGTTAGTTGCAGTGTAATTTATTATATTATAATAAAATTTTATTTTTAAAATATATTAATTAAAATGATAATTTTAATTATAAAACATGACTGCAATTATTAATGCTTGATGTAGTTAAAAATTTTAAAAATAAATAATAATCATCAATATATAATATTAAATTTTAGTTATTTATAAAAAAAATTATAATTATTTTTTACATTTCTAAGTATGAATCGTATTGAATCATGTCGTTTAAACGTGATATTCAGTTTTATTAAAATGTATGTACCCATGAATCGTGTTAATAAATATTATTCATACATTCATATTGTTCGTATAACTAAATTTAAATAAAATAATATTTATGATAATCACAATTCTAAAATGATTAAAATTTAAATATTTATATGTTATCCACGTATATTAAATAAATAGTAGGTAATTATTAAAAATAAAAAGTAAAGGGAATGTTGGGATATTGAGTAGTGGTGGTGTATTTATACGTAAGAGAGAAACTTAGGGAATGATGATTTTACGGTACCAGTTTCTTCCCTAGAGATTGAGATTGAGATAGAGAGAGAGAGAGAGAGGAGTTTTTGAAGGAAGAATCAAGTGTGAAGAATAAAATGAAGGAATGACTTGCAGCTTCTGCAGCAGTAGCAGTAACAGTAACAGTAGCAGTATATATAAATATATGCATATGAGAGCGTTAATTTGTACGCATATTCATCCCCAACAGCTCCAGACAAATCTCACACACACACACACAAGTGCCGTACAAATCTGGTTAGCACCAACTCTTCATCCAATTCTCATTCCCTTGTGATCAGGTGCCACAACATCCATCCCTACTCTCTCTCTCTCTCCCTCTTCTGCCATTATATTTGTGTTTCTTTGCATTTCCTTATGAGAAGATTATCATCAACCTTTACAAATAGCCCTCACTTTCCCTACAAAACCCACAACACGCCCTTTTCCCTCTGCCTCCCCTCTATAAAACAACGCTCGCGGAGGTTGCACATGTCCACCGCCGACCCCACCACACTCCGCCGCAAAATCGTCGTCGTCATGGGCCCCACTGGCTGCGGTAAGACCAAGCTCTCTATTGAGCTCATCTCCAGATTCTTCCCCTCATCGGAAATCATTAACTCCGACAAAATCCAACTCTACCGCGGCCTCGACATCACCACCAACAAAGTCCCACTCCACGACCGTCGAAATGTCCGCCACCACCTCCTCGGCGAGTTCGACCCGTCCGATTCGCATCCCGAGTTCACCCCCTCTGACTTCCGCTCCGCCGCCTCCGTCCTCATCTCCCAGATCCTTTCCCGCCGCCGAATACCCTTTGTCGTCGGCGGCTCCAACTCACTCATATACGCATTGCTCGCCAGGAAGTTCAACCCGGACTCCGACGTGTTCAACGAGTCGGGCTCGGACTCGGCCTTCTGCAGGGAGCTGAGTTACGCTTGCTGCTTTATCTGGGTCGATGTCTCGCTCCCCATATTGAATCAGTACCTGGTGAAGCGAGTGGACGACATGCTGGACTCAGGGATGTTCGAGGAGCTGGCGGCTTACTTCGCGGATCCCGAGTCCGATGCAGTGAGCGGGAACGGACTTAGGAAGGCGATAGGAGTGCCGGAGCTGGAGAGGTATTTCAAGAGATTCAATGGAGAGGGGTGGCGGAGTGGAGACGATGAGGCGGAGAAGAAGGAGGTGTACGAGGAGGCGGTGAGGGCGATCAAGGACAACACGTGTCAGCTAGCGAAGAGGCAGGTGGGGAAGATCCTACGGCTGAGGGACGCCGCTGGGTGGGATCTAAAGAGGGTCGACTCGACGGCGGCGCTAAGGGCGGCGGTGGAGGGCGGAGGGGGACGGAGGCAGGCGGAGATATGGGAAAGACAGGTTGTGGAACCAAGCGTGAAGATTGTGAAGCAGTTCTTGATGGATTAGGTTTTACACCTATTTCTTGCACCACCTCCTCTTTTATTTCTCCTCAACATGATTCAACCTTCTCTCTCTTGTTTGTTATGAGTTGTAGTATTTTCTTTGTTTTGTTTTTGGGTCTATTTTTGGTTTAAAGTTTTCTTGTTGTAAAAGTTTTGGAATTGGGGAAATTGGGGAAATGGGGGGTAGGAAGGGAAGGGGGGCGACCATTTTTGTGGGTGAAAATCTTAAATCTGGGCAAAGAGGGGGCTATATTCTGCTTAACTCATCAATACAAACAAGAAAGTCGAGAATTTTCTCATCTTTTGTTCGTACCAATAATAACTTTCACCATTTTCCGCAATTGGGCGAAATTCTTATAAAGGTCTCAAGCCTAGTGTCAATGTAATCGAAAAGCAACAAAATTATTGTTTTTTTCTTTTTCTTTTTTATTTATCTTTTCCTAATTATAATAATAATAATAATAATAATAATAATAATAATAATAATAATTTGTTTATTAGTTTCAAATGGGACGCATTGGCAGCCGTATATATAGTATAAGCAGTTTGCTTTGATGTATTGACACCAACATGAACCTCTCGGACTAGTTTAGGATCAGGACTAGTTTTTCTTCTGTTAAAGTAAGGGGGTATCATATTATTTTGCGTGTTTTATTCTAATGTAGGTACTTTAAGTTTTTTGATAATGCCATCTTTTAAATTGAATGTAATGTAAATAGAAAAAGTACTATCTGATAAAATTAAGTGAGAATATGTTTAAATGATCATTTTGAAAATATTGATGTAAAAAATACACAAAACATCAACTTACATGTCAAAAATACCCATTTGATTTTTTAAATATTTAAAACTACATTGATTT
>JAPKLX010000025.1:612621-629642 GCA_026898415.1 Leonotis leonurus
TACATGATTTATATCTTCAATTTGAACCTTTTGAAGTCAGATACGATGTAATTGTATGGAATAGAAGTGTGTAGTCAATTATTATTTTTAAATAAAGTGTGTAAGAGATTGCTAACTTCCATGTACTTTTATATATTTAAAAAATGAAATGGGTATTTTTGACATGTACATTGAGATTTTGGGTATATTTGACATGTATTTTTTCAAAATGAGTATTTTAATTTTTCACCCTAAAATTAAAGACCCCTCATTCTCCAAATGAGGAAGAAAAAAAGAGTATGCCCATATTGGGGGTGTGTGAGTCAATGCCATATTCAATTAATAAATTTGAGACTTGATGGAATTAAGCAAAGGCGAGCAACTTTTGGAAATTGAGGTAATCATTACATAGTCAAAGCTAGCTACGCAAACTAGGTGAGGTAAGGCTAAAGAAAAGGAAGGAGGGCGAGGCGAGGCGAGGGAACCCAATACCGTTTGGTTTTTGAGAGGCTGTTTTGTGTAAATAAGGGACAATTGAGAAAAGCCCGTATGTATACTACTAAACGCGGCTAAATATTATAAATAGGATGTGATTATAAACTATAAATAAGAACCATTTGGTACAAAATCATTTCATGGTTTTGCACTTGATACAGCTAGTGTGCGGTGATTCTTTTTCTTCATCTTTGTTTTCGAAAATTGAAAAAATGAAATAAAATTAGAGAAGTAGAATGTGGTGTGGTGTGGTGCGGATTCCTATAAGGAAAAGAGAGGGAAAAAAAAAAGAAAGAAAAGAAAAAAGTGGTCCTGATGTTAATCCAAAAATGTAGATACTGCTTTATATTATATGGCATTGGGTTTGAGGTCTTCTCTGAGAAACTGCAGTTTTGAAGGTCCCTTATTTTGATGCTGTAATCAATCAACCTCCTTGTCACATCATCTCATTTATATCCCACTGTCTTCTCAACATTTGCATTCGCTGTTTCTTTCCCTAATTTTTATTATTCAATGACTCGCATCAATCGCCCTTCCGCCTCATGTGCAACACTCTACTCACTTATACTATATCTATATTCTCCTCCCCTTCAAATTTTAAGGCGGGATAAAAATATAATTAATTTTTAAATTCCATCTTTTTACTCATTAATTGTATCTAAATTATAAATTCATCATTATTTTTCTTATTTATCATACTTTAAGGACAATATTATTCATTCAAATTTAGAGTGATAATATTACCCCTCTTTAAAGTGAGATGAATAATAAAAATAATGATAAATTTATAATTTAGATTAGAGGGATGGATAAAAAAGAGGATTTAAATGCTAATTATACTTTTATCTCATATTTTAATGCGACAAATTTATCATTCAAAGAGAACATAACTTTTATGTTAAAATATACTTCATCCGTCCTTAAATGTGGCCACGTTTTCTTATTGGACTGTCCCATTAAAATTGATAATTTTTTCAAAAAGGAAAAAATAATTACGTTTACAATACATCACTCATCTTTTTAAAACACAATATTTTACTTTCTTAAATTTCGTGTCGGATCTCTTGTGATCACATTTAACGGGACAGACGAAGTAGATGTTATTTTGAGGAGACACAAATCGTACAACTGTTTATTTCCCAAATCCATGGACTTCAATCTATAACAAATAATAATAATATTTATAGGTATAGTTACAAATATCAAATCATTATATATTATTATACCAATAAAAAGGGAACATATATAAACTACTCCAATGTTGTTATTACTTATTAGAGTAAAGTCTCATGGAGTCATTGGCATAATTATATATAGGTGTTGAGATGGACACACTCTCTTTCTTCGTACACTTGGATTCACCTTTACAAATATGTATAGTTAATCCTAATTTAGCTTAGATTTTCAGAATCCATATACAAGATCATCATATCCCATCTACCAAATATCTCCAACATATTCGTCCCAATAAATTTATACTTTCTTAGAAAGTAATAATGTTAATGCCCTAAATTAACACCAAGATCATGCCCATAATGAGAATTAAAAAAATTCGTCAAAATCTGTTAGGTCGAGCTTCTATGATTACCATATATAATCAGATCGGTTAACGTTGAATCGTTGATCATGCAAAAGTTGAACCTCAATATTTTTAACAATTTTCAAGGAATATATCTTACTCTATTTATAAATGGAAAAGTTATCGTCTTCATGACGGGCATAATTTAATGTGTTTATAATTGATGCGACATGTGATGTAGATAGATAATAATTTTTTGATAAAATTTTATTAATTTTCACATTCTAGCTAGTGTAATTAAGATATAATTTAATATTTATTTTATAGTATAAAATAATAAAAGACAAAAATTATAACGACCCATGGTTATATGATATTATGTGGTAAAGTATGAATCGAGGACACATTCACTTATGTGAACTGGTGAACCGTTCTACTGAGAATGGCATTTCAATTTCATTCTAATCGTAAAATTTGTGTTTTGTGCTAATATTTATGATATACACTATACGAACATGAAATTGTTCATAATTTTGATATGATATCTATACTTGTCTTAATAAAGTAGTTTGAGTTGTGTGTATAGAGTGGAGTTTAAGTTCAATTTAATTTATTGTTGTTAATTGAATTGTTTGTATTAAATAAGGTGATCAATTTGCTAAAAGAGAAAAAAAAAATTCCATTAACAAATCCGTCGACGAATAGAATTATAGAGATACCAATACCAACATTAGAAATGGAGTTGAAGATGTTGTTGGGCAATTCATTTGTGGGGTGGGGACCTGAACTGAACTGAACTGTGAGATTCAGAATTTATTACATTTCATTATCTCTGAAAACATCCAAATGTTTTTCCTTGAGAGTTTAAACTCTCAAGAAACCTACGCTTTTTTCTGCCAAAACATAGGAAAATGAGGATTTTTCATCTAGTCCCAATCATGCATTTGTATATATAGTCTATACATCAGAATTCTTTTTGAGTTACACAGAAACTACATTTAGTTTTTGGTTTCAATTAATTTTAACAGCTGTCCTATTATAAGATGTACAACCAAGTACTCGCTACCAATTTTACCATATATAATAAATTGTAGTCATAAATTATGTACAAATAAATAATCCCTCATCATATTGAAATTGTTTAAGACGTTACATACGACAAGAATTGGTAATAATGAAGGATGAAAAACGCATGCCTCAAATAAATAAGTATTTAATATTGTAATTAGTGACCAACTGGGACATGCTTAAACTGTCGCAAAGAATGATGTTATTCATATTTTTTATACACGCACGGAGCCAAATATATACCTATAATATTGAATATTGATCCCAATAACTGAAAGACAAACTTCTAGAAAATAGAGCAAATGAGTGCCTTGGAAGCATTTTGTCACCACCTAGGTACATTTACTATTATATAAAGTACACAATTATATAAATTCGCGTACAGCAAAGGGTTTCGTGTACAAATTCATAGTTTTTGATATTAAAGTGGATTGAATATATTTAAAAATGTAAAGGTTGTGACATTTTAAAATTGTTTTGTCTTGATCGAATTTAAAATATAATTAGAGTACAGCTTTTGGAAGCTATATTAATAATATGATGGAAGAAAAGTTGCACTAAAAAGAGTAAAAACATTCTAGTTTAAGGAAATAAAAGGGAAAGGAAAAGAGTGAAATATTATGTAAAATAGAAAGTAATGAGATGAGAGGAGTAGGCGTGCAATATTTCTTTGTGCGCCTGATCCTATAAATAAGCCCCCATAGTATCACCCAATATAATTAAAATAGGGTTAATAATTTATAGCTCTACCTTTAGACTTTGGTGATTTTATGTCCCTACCTTTTAAATTATTAAGTTATAGTCTCACTTTATCTCTTTAGTTACACTTACAGCCTAGAGTTATTTTCCGGCAACAAAATGATGATTAGGATGATCGGAAAAATGTCTTGGAATTTACTTTTTAAAAAATTAATGACTTGGATTTTCAATTAAAAAATATCTACATGTCCTACATATTAAAATAGTCAGTACCTTCAAATCAATATCGCTCTTCCGCCTCCTTCTTTCAACCTCTTCTATTGCTATATCATATGCCTAGGTAAATGGCAATAGAAAATACTTAATATCCTTTTTTTCTTATTCAAAGATTTTGGGAGAACATAAAGAAAGAATATAAAATTAAAATTGGTGGACCATTTCCAGTTAACGGGCCACTTTAAAATTTTGGGAGAACATAAGGAAAGAATATAGCTTATAAGGAAAGAATATAGCTTGTGTTAGCTTGGGCCACTCTTAAATTGATTTATAAATATAATCTAATAATATATAAAATAAAATAAAAATTATATAACTCAAGTCTTACATAAATAATAATGATAAGATTAAAATAAGATAATAGAGAAATATAAATTTGTATACAATAAATATTTTTCATGTCATTGACTATTTTAATATGTAGGGCATGTAGATATTTTTTAATTAAAAATCCAAGTCATCAATTTTTTAAAAAGTAAATTTCAAGTCATTGTTCTGATCATCTCAGTCATCATTCTGTTGCCAGAAAATAACTCTAGGCTGTAAGTGTAATTAAAGAGATAAAGTGGGGCTATAACTTAATAATTTAAAAGGTAAGGACATAAGATCACCAAAGGTCCAAAGGTGGAGCTATAAGTTATAATTAACCCATCAAAATATATGTTCCAACTTCCACACACACACACACATATACTATCTGCAGTTGACATAACTTAACGTGTTTACGGTTAGTGTAGCAATGTTAAGTAAAACTATATCAGTATAAAATTTTTCTTTTTTATATTTATTGTTCTTTTCATATAAAACAAACATTTATTTGTACCTTAATCAACAAGCCTAGTCAAAAGAATGCAAATTAGTAAATTTTAATTAAAAAATTATTATTTATTTACGTGACATGACACAATATTTTTGGTATATTAGATATATGATGTCATACGCTGAAGTTATATTTTTGGTATATTAGATATATGCACTGCAGTATTTCATGAATTATAATATAAATTAATGGTTCATTTCTTATTGCACCACAGCTACAACTGACATGCATATTATCATGTCTAGTTCCTCAAGATTTATCCATTTTAATCAATATAGCCACCAAATTTTTATTTGGGCTTATTATTAATGTCTGTGATTGATCCGCATTAACACACAAACGGGCCTCCACAATTTTGGTAAGGCCCAACCTTCTTATTTTCAAAACCACATATAAGGTTTCATAAGAAAGCTAGTAAGTATTTCCAGAAAATTAAAATAAAATTGTACTCCATAGGTCCATTTAGTTAGACATATTGATTTTTTTAGCACGCATACCAATATTTAATTATAATAATTTTTGAACATTTAGTTATAATATCTTTTAAGAAGAGAGTTTTGTGCTCTAAATTTGTTAAATAAGAAAATACGTCTAATTAAATGGATAATCCAATAAGATAAATGAGTCTAATTAAATGGAAGGGGGAGTATAGTGTACTGGTTAATATGGGAAGATGGATATTTCGAAATTCATCATTTCCTGAAAGGATTTTTAAAATGTTAAAGTATTTGCCATTTTAGAAAAATTCAAATAAAATCATCACAAGAAAATAGTAAAAAATTATACTCTCTCCGTCCAATTAATTTAGATAATTTTTTGATTAAAATAGTAATAATTATATGATCAAATGTGTCTAAATTAATAATACGAATGAATTATATAATATATATATATATATATTTAATGCTTAAATACATTAAATTCAAGTTTTAATTAGTAGCTTTTTACTTCACACATTCATGTTAAATTATATCATGACCTGATGGTAGAATTTAAAGTTGAGACTTTCTGCTAAAAAGTAAATATTAGACGAATATATACACATGCCAACACATATTTTTTTTAAAATTATATTATATTAAATTTAAATTATAAAATTAATATGTCATGGAGGACTGGAATTCAAAACTCACTACATTAATCTCCTACCACTAGATCAACACACATTATTATCAAAATTATTAACTTTTCATCAAAATTATTAACTTTTCACCATAACCTCATTTCTTATATTATTTTAAAAAATATGTAATAAAATTATAAATTATTGATCGAACCAAACTTTCATAATTCCCCTATAATAGAAGATAATAAGATGAATGTGACGCGGCAATCAGCATAGTAATATTGATGAGGCAGTAAAATCGAGTTATAACGTTATAACTAAAACTAATTTGTGTACCCGTGCTATGCACGATTAAAAGTAATATAAATAATTTTGATTATAATTATTTAAGACACACAATTATATATTTCTCGTGTAACAGTTCATACAAATTCAAGTTAAAAAAAAGTAACATTGTTTCACATTTTTAGTGGAACACGATGGTTACAACTAAATATAAATAATTTATTATGCATCAAATATAAACATGCAAGAAAAAGAATATAATTGATTTATTAGGTTTCATGCTAATTAATTTATCAAATAATCTAACATCAAGTTAATAGATTAATCCAAATATATGGTTAAGGTATTTTCTCATTTTAATTTCATATAAGAATCTTTTTTATAGAGTAAGAAGATACGTGGTACATTACGGTCTTTTTGATTTGTAAAATATATATAATAGATAAAATTGATAACATATTTTATTTATAAATTCTTTATTTTCGATTAACAACTCATCATTTTTTAAATCATTTTTAATAATTTCGTCATTTTTTTCCAGTATTCCAATCAGTGATAAATTTAAATGTATTTACATGCAAAAAAGAGTGAGATGACATGTAAACTATTTTACGATTAAAACGAACAATTCAAATTTATGGAATTAAAATATCATGATTAACGACGATTTTACAATCCGACAATGAACATATTTTTTCTTAAAACAATTCATATATATTTGGTCTCGACAAAAACAAATAAAGAATAAAATTAGAAAAAAACAATCATTTATACAAAATTGAAGACTTAATATTTAGTGAAAACATGTAACCTATAAGTTGGGTGATAAAAATATTACTCTACATGTCCCGTTAAAAGTGTGTCTTGTTTTCTTATTGGACCGTCAATTACATTCTCAAATAGAAAAAAAATATTTTTAAAAATTAAGTCTCAGTTTTTTATAGTCTTAGTTGATAAAGAGAATATAAATATTATTTAAACAAATATATTATTTTAAAAACTATAGTGCTACTAATGAGAAAATGAAACTATATTATATTTGTTGTATAATTCTCATACAAGATTATTTTAAAACTATTTAAAAAATGATATTAATTTAATTTACTTCATAAAATTTTCAAATGAATAATATAATTATAATAAAAATAATCACTAATGATATAAGAACAAATGTAATAATCACATATATTGTATAAATCTTGTATATGTACAAATATATTAATTGTAAGTGTCTATATATATGATGTAGATATATATGATGTAGATCATATATAAAATGATTTTTGAATAGAAAATAGGAATTAATCTGGGCCGTCCATAATTGAGATCGTGTGGCACACAATTAACTAAATAATTTCGAATTTTAAATTAATAAAATATTACATAATTATGATTAGAAGGTTAAATACGTAATTGTGTGATGAAAGAGAAAATCATACCTTAATTATAGGATTGTAGTTACCATATTGGAGATTATTGCAATTTAGGAAAGACAACGGAGAAGACGGCAATGGAGATTATTTGATGAAACGTATAAGGAGAGGAGGGAGGAAGGCGACAACACCATGGCAGCACGGCGGCGACGTATGTGATTCCACCGCCTCCACGTCTCGTGCCAACACGAGTGGACGCACCAACAATAACACCACTATTAGCGGGTGAGCGGAGGATATACGGTCGGGGAGCAGACGACAGCGACTAAGATCGCGACTGGGAAGGAGACGATGACAACGACTCAGAATGAAAATAATGAGAACCCGACAGCGGTGGCGGCGAAGTGGGAACAACAACAACGGGCTTGGCAGGGTTACGAGAACATACAGTGGTGGCGATGTGGGAACAACAACACCGCATGGTCGACGCTGCCAACAATGGCCTCCTCTACATGGACATGAGTGTGAGCATCTCCGACGGCGAAGACAACGCCCACAACGGCCATCTCTCATGCCCGAAGACTCACATCGCGCCTATTTGAATAAATATGCATATGTTTGCATCAACAGAGTTCATATTTGCACTTTAATACTTGAGTTTTTGCATTGTTTATAAGGTGTAAAATATTATAGCAAAACTGATTGTTATCGCACTTTTTACATTGCACCACACATGTGGATTGCATTGATATACGTGTAAAATGCATTGTTATTTCATCTATGTACTCTTTATTAATATTATGTTGCATCACACATACATATGAATTGCATTAAAATATACATGTAAATAGCGTTATTGCATGCGATGGAACTATTTCTGATTGGGTTTTCCAATTAAAATTATCATAATTCGAAATTAGTATGAAGTTTTGAATATTTTTAGAAAATTATGTTATCCCATACATTTCTCCAACTACCAAAATTAAATGGTAGTACAATATATATATGTCTAATGCAAATTACTTAACTTTATAGTGCAACACTACATATATATGTAATGCAAATTACATGAATATACAGTGCAACAATAAACAAACGACGGTTGGTGAAGTTTTTCTTTTTCCTATTGTAGTTCCGTAATTAATGGTATCATATCAATTTTCGAATCCCTTGATATAAGGAACCGCCAATTTTTTTTTACCTAAATGTCCTTCTTGCATTTTAATTTAACGATGCAACACGTTTTCAAACCTAATTTTCAAAAATTAAGGGATCAATCACAACCATTAGATCTATTGTAATGGAGAGACAATATCATTTCCTATTTTTTACCATTTGCCCTCTTTTTACCTGAAACCATCTATATATATATATATATTATGGTGTGAGAAATTATTATAATGGACTATTACGATTATGGTTTTAGAATTATCGATTATGATCCAATTACAATTCGATTCCAACGATTTTGATTTCTTTAAAATCCACTATGCATATATTATTGATTATATATTAATCATTAATGGATAAATTCTTTCTCATGAACCTAATTATATATATATATAGTTATTTTGATATTTAAAATGATAGTAACTTGTTCATATGAAATTATTTTTTTATATCATATATATAATTATAATTTTCATCAAAATATTTAATTTATGATGTATATTGTACATGTTTTTACATACAAATAAATTAAAAAGTATAGTTATAAAAAAAATCTAATAGTTACTTTTATTACTTTCATTTGCAAGTAATTTGGAATATTACTTTCACTTGCCAATAATTTGGAAGCTTTAATCATTATTTATTTGTAACTTAAATCATTTAATTTTAATCATTATTTATTAGTAACTTAAATCATTTAATTTACATTTATGTAATAAGACATTAATTTGCATATAATTACACAATTACCATTGAAATTGATGTTCAATTGAAAACTTTGTTTTAATATATATATATATATATATATAGATGATGTCGTTCCATGCATAAATAAGTATCAAATTAGAATTATAATATTATCAATTTCAGAGTCGCTACAAGAAAAAATATTTTTAATGAGTACTATACTATCATTATTAAGAAAGAGATAGAGACGGAAAATTTTATCACTAAAATTATTAGTGATATAATTTATACTTTAAATTATAAATTTTATTTTTGTCATTAAACATTTTTTTTTTATTTGTAGTGAGTCTTGAATGTTAACACAATTCCAACGTTCGTTGTACACTCACGAATTCCGGATTAAAGACTTATTTCTAAAGATTGATGGAGAAAAGAATGAGGAATATTTTCTAAAGGGGATAAAAAATTTGTAAAATTTCGTCTGTGTTTAATTCACAAAAAAATGAGGAAAAAAAAGTATAAATTGTGAAAAAAAACGTTGCTGGTTGGAGTAGTGCATAAGACCAACCGTTCAATTTAAGATATCTCTCAACAAACTTTAATTCAATTATTCTTACTATGATCATGAGTATACTAAGAATCGTTCAATAGTCATATCAGACCTAATCATGTTCATTAAATACATATTTAATTTATCTTCTAAAAATTATATGTTTTGCGGGTGATGAATGTCTGCAAATGATGGGTTGATGGAGATCCAACGAGTGGTGGATGACAGGTTTCCGGGTATCCGGCAGGTGATGGATATATATCCGCGGATGATAAGTTTGAATGATTTTAATATTTTCGGATAATTTGGTGAATAAAATTTATTTTTTATTTACTTTGTAAGTATAAATATAAATAGTTGCTATATATACCTACCCTACTCAATTGATACTCCTATTATAAATAAAAATACTAGTGGGAATAGTAGTTTAAAACAAATTGTCTTTATACAAATAAATAAC
Organism: Leonotis leonurus; assembly: GCA_026898415.1. NCBI lineage: Eukaryota > Viridiplantae > Streptophyta > Magnoliopsida > Lamiales > Lamiaceae > Leonotis > Leonotis leonurus. Next base: position 623,069 of record JAPKLX010000025.1, read on the forward strand.
ACAGATTATATATAAAAGAATGTAATTACAATAATATATAAAATATGAATATATAATTGCAATAGAATAAGAGCTTCTATTATCAATGTTTAAGAGTAATATTACACATGTAAAAGGGTGCGAAACATAAATGTTTGGACTTTTATACATGGAAAAACAAATTTCAGTGATTTGGATTAAATAAATGTTCTATGATGCTACTATATATTGCTAATTAATATAAAATTCCTCCCAACTCAAACTCAACGTTTGATTGGATGTAATAATTAATTAAGTAGATGTAATGTAATAGATAGTTATAACGATTTCTTAGACAATAAATCCGGCAGGGACAGCCGCCTCCGGTACCATCGCCAATAACCCCACAAAAGCGGTGAAAACGAAACAAACCACTCTTTCTCCACCACCATTCTACAACTCTCCGCTAAACCCTAATCTTTCTTTTTTTCAATGGTCAGAAATTGCGGCATGATCCAATTAATCTCATTACAATCGCATATATAAACCGTACACTTTTCACCTTCAATTATTTATACTGTTTTATTACCTCGGTTCCACATGTAAGCAAAAGTCCCCAATTTGTTTTTACCTTTTTTCTATCCTTAAACATCAATCTAACCCAGGAAAAAAAGCAATCATTTTCGTAACACCATTTCACTATCGAAATCAAGACAGAGAAAACCAAAAACTACAAAGAAAGAAAGAAAGTAAATCCTGATCAATTCATTCTAATCAGAAAGAGTGAAAAAAACAAGCCATGAGCCCTTCAAAGTTTCAAGTTAGTGACGTCACAAAGGGAACGATCAACGGCCCACGCCCTCTGCCGTTGCGCATCAAAAAAGATTCACACGTCATCCATAAACACCACAACGCCGCCCCGAAGAAGCCGGTGATTATATACTCGCAGTCGCCGAAAGTCATCCACACGCAGGCAAGCGAATTCATGAGCCTTGTGCAGAGGCTTACCGGCTTCAATCCCGACGAGGCCGACTCCGCCGTCAAGCCAAAAGCCGAGGTGGTGGTCAAGGAAGAGTCCTCCTTCTCCGACAAGAAAGGCAGCGCTGGCGCCGGTAACAGCCTCCCATACGACGAGAACAACGGCATGCCGTCGCTTTTGTCCTACGATAAAAGTTTCAAAAACGAAATGCAGCAGAACGCGGCCATGGCAGCACTGCCAAGCATGTACCAAATGTCAAATGAGTACATGATGGAGGCGCACGCGCCGCCGCTCTTCACGCCCAACTCGAACGAGTTTTTCTGCTCATCGTGGCCGAACGCGCTGAACACGATGAATCCGTCGGTCATGGACTACGCAAAGGGGTTCCCAGATTACTAGCTAGCGTGGTGGTGCATGGTGGATGAAGACGTGAAATTATTTTATTTTTAGTTTTTTTTCATTGATTATTTTATGGAGCTTTATTTATAGAGGGGCACTTTAGTTTAGATTGGTAATTTTAGAATATTATAGTTGGGATAAAATTAGTTAAAGGAGAAGAGTCGTTTGATTAATTCTTTGTCTATTAGTGCGGCCGGGGACTGAGTTAATTCCTTGCAAGTAATGTGCTCCTAGCTAATAATAAAATATGTTTTTCACTTCCAATATAGTATTCTCGGAATCGATTCAAAATCGGTAGTTTCGGGAATTGTAATAATCTTCAACGGTTCAATTTTGAATCGTAATCGTATAGCTAATGTTTCAATTTTAATTTCAAAAGTTTGAAATCGTAAATCGAAAATTCTAAACTATCAATTCCTTAACATTTTCGTTATAGCATCAACAAAAATGATTTATTGCAACATATACACATACGAAATGAGATGTGATTGTCACCATATTACCACAATTATCATTTTAATGTCTTATTTACGTTAAATTTACATCATGTGATATCATGTGACATAAATGCAGCACTCATTTATGTCTTCTCAAATTGTGACAATTTGTTTGCAACACTTTTAAAAAGTTTTATTATATTACAACACATTAACGATAACGTTGCATCTAATGTTAATTGTAATCCATGTCATTTATGTGTCCTATAAATGATGTGTCAATATTTTATGACAAATTAAAATGTAACATTTATTTTTGTACCTTTAATAAAGACAAATTATTTGCAACACTACAATAAATTATGGTATTTTGACAACAATAATTAGAATTTTGTTGTAAATTTGCAACTCAATATTGCATTTTATTATTAATATATCACAGCTTCACGAAATTATTTTTGTTTTTAATCTATTATTCGAATTAGCTATTATAAATTAATTTAATATAATAAAAAAATCAGAATTAAACTTTTATTGATGTTACACCTAATATTCATAAATTAGAACTCGTGAATGCATGTTCCATCTTTTTTATTTTATTTTAAAAGCAAATTAATTAATTTCATTTTATAGTTCAATACTTATAATATCTCTCATGAATCATTGTATATATATAATGTGTTATATAGACATTGAAGGATTCTATTATTTTGATGTAATTGAACATTAATTTGAGTATATGATTCGATTTTTCAACATCTAACCTAATTAAAATTTGGATTATATAAATTACTTAACAAAATAAAAATAATTAAATTTATTTTAGTTTGATCCAATTTAAATTTATTTATCCAAATATTTTATTGTGTAATTAATTTAATTCAATTTTTAAAATTAAGAATTATTAAAATATAATCATTCGTATAAGAGTTAATCATACAAGATTGTGAAAGATAAATACTAACCACCAACATAATAGTATATAAATTCTAGTCATTTTTTAATTTTTAAGACAAAATACATTTTTAAATACTCTCGGCCGTATCCCTGCATTATAGGTATGAAAGATATGATTTTAATGATTCGTACCATTCATACGTGATGTGTATGAATAATATTATACAGGTATGAAGGATATGAATCATACTTAGCAAGCGAGATTCATACTCAACAGGCTAAAAATGAAAAATTCGTCCATTAAAGAAATTTCACCACCACCAGTATCACTATCAAAATTTATTTCACAACCAAAATTGAAACCACACCACTAACAACAAATTATCAAAATCAAAAATCAAGCCACACCAACAAAAAAATTCAAACAAATAATATTTAGATATTGTTTATGAATGGTATGACTTTAGTGATTCATACCATTCATACATGAATTGTATAAATTTTACTACATATGTATGAAGAATATGAATCATACCTAGCAAGTGGGATTCATACTCAAATTGTTAAAAACAAAAAAATTTGTCAGTTAATTTATAAGGGTATTTTTGACAATTTACAATAAAATGGCTATAATTTATAGGGAAAATGATTTTAAAATACACGAACTTTTGCCGTTTTATTAATTCTAACACAAACTTTAAAAAATTATTGACAATACAAAAAACTTGTAACTTACTCAATTTTTGACATATAGTTGACTTTAAGTAAAATCGAAGCTGACATGACATATTTTATCCTACGTGGGCGAGACACAACTCCACGTCAAATAAAATATGCCATGAATTGTCAATAATTTTTTAAAGTTCGTGTTAGAATTAATAATACGGCAAAAGTTCGTGTATTTTAACATCATTTTCCCTATTATTTAAGAAAACATATTATTTTGTCCTCTTTAAAACATAAAACGACGTCGTATTGTATCCTACGTGGGCGAGACACAACTCCACGTCAATGAATTATAATATCCCAACATGTTGTTATTTTTATTAGAGTACCTTAATTCCCATTATATATATATATATATATATATATATATATATATATATATATAAAGGTCTAATTTGATGAAAACTAAGTCTTATATAAGAACTAAAATCTATGCATATTATGACATTATATTGATGAATTACACATGGCATTATATTGATGAATTACACGTAATATACAATTTCATAACATTATGATGATTTTTTTATTCATTAACCAATGCATTATAATTTTAATGAATTATATATAATGCATAAAATACATTGAAATTATAATGCATTGGTTAATGAATAAAAAAATCATCATAATGTTATGAAATTGTATATTACGTGTAATGCATCAATATAATGCATAATATGCATGGATTTCAGTTCTTATATAAGACTTTGTTTTCATCAAATCATATCTTTATATATATATATATATATATATATATATAGGATGTAGTTCATATAAAAAGTGACTTTTTGGATATAAAATATGTATATATATATATATAATGGGACTTAAAGTTACTCTAATAAAAATAACAACATGTTGGGATATTATAATTCATCGACGTGGAGCTGTGTCTCGCCCATGTATGACACAATACGACGTCGTTTAACGCTTTAAAGAGGACCAAATAATATTTTTTTCTTAAATAATAGGGTTATGATGTTAAAATACACGAACTTTTGCCGTATTATTAATTCTAACACGAACTTAAAAAAATTATTGACAATACATGGCATATTTTATTTTACGTGGACCTGTCTCTCGCCCACGTAGGATAAAATATGTCATGTCAGCTTCAATTTCACTTAAAGTCAACTATATGTCATAAATTGAGTAAGTTACAAAGTTTGTGTACTGTCAATAATTTTTTAAAGTTCGTGTAAAAATTAATAAAACGATAAAAGTTTGTGTATTTTAAAATCATTTTTCCTAATTTATATAATATTATGTTGGTGTCTACTATGTATCTTTCACTATTTTATTTGACTATTTTGTATTTTTCCACTTCATATAACTTCTTACTTCCTTTATCTATAAAAAATTATTTTTATTTTTATTTTGGAATGTATAAAAAAATAGTTTAAGAAGAAATTTACATAATGTTTTGTTTTTGAAATGGATCTAACTAACTCTAAACTCGTATATCAGTGGATCCATTAATAGATCTGGGCTTCTGAGTCCCAATTTTTAAGACTCAATAATTTGAATCGAACCTATGCAAAAAAAATATGCAAAAAACAAGAAAAAAAAAAAAAAAAAAAAAGTCTAAATCTGAATCGAACAAAGTCTGGTCCAAATTCGACTTATCTTGATATATGCGATTTGTCTATTTATAATTTTGTTTTTCGTTTGTTGGTAATCTGAAAACGTGTCGTGCGTGATCAGAAAAGGATTTATAATTATGAATTATGAGTGAGAAATTATAAGTCACGCCATAAATGTGAGTATAAAATTATTGTGTTTGTGAGCTGTCTATTATTTGTGAAGAAAATAAAATCACTTCTGTGTTTTCTCACTCTTCCTTTAATCAAATTGGCCCTTAGCGGTTGCCAAAAGTAAAGTTGTAAACGAATCGAATCAACGAGACCTATAATACGTAGTAAGTTGATCCTAGTCGTATCTCAAAAAAAGTTTAACAAAGCTTTCTAATTCAAGTGTTAAAGATTAAACAACAAAAAATCTTAAACATTCTATCCAAATGCAATGCATAAGATAACTCAAAATTAAATAACGAGAATTCGGAATAAAGGGTCTATGCTTCGAATATCTTCATCGATCATCTCATGTCAAGATTAATTCATGCATTCATTTACTATTCAAGAATTCCTAAAAGTTGTCTAATTAATAGCCTTCGCATTTATAATTAGACTGTGTCTATAACTCACGTATTTTAGTCACACAGTTAAGAATTCAAAGATAAATAAATGAACACTCGGTTTGTACACTTTCGATTCAAACCCTAGATCTGACACTGGAATTATCTCTCGATCTCAACCAGTATCTAAGGAATTGAAACGGTGATCAATCAGTCCAATTAAACAAACACAATCCAATCCATAAGCATGAATAATTCTAGATATCGACAATCAATTAAGAAGTTTAAAACCTAGTGGAGAATCAACTACTCAAATCCTTTCACATAATCACATAATAAGAAATCCACAGGAAGTACTTACTAACGATTACAATCCGGAAATTGAGCAGTCGATCGCCCCCGTTAATCCATCTTCTCAAAGGTTAAGTACATGCTACTATTTTTTACAGAGTTCTAATGTCTAATAATGCTAATCTATTGAGTTTCAGGTCCCCTCCCCCTCAAATACCCCATTTTTCCTCTTAAAATCGCGTCAAAACCGTCAAATTAACGGGCCCAGCGACTGCTGGGGTGCACTCTCTGAATTTCTGAAATTCTGCACTCCAGCGACCGCTGGTGTAATATCCCGTCTTTTAATCCTAAATAAATTTTCTAAAGCTCTAAAATCTCTCAAATTTCGCATACTTGGATTAAATTACGAGACCAAATGTTTGATGTATATTTTGAGAATAACGAGCACTTGTAGTAATTAAATAGTTAATGTCATCACTTAATCTGATTACATTTACAAGGATGATCGTTGAGGGCGATTAATGTCTAATGTGATTAGTGCCATTATTAGTATTATAATTAGTACAAATAATTATTTGTTAAATGAGAAGTATGATTAGTAACTATAGTGTAATATACGGTTATTCATAAGGAAATAAATCATTAAGATATACTATATAGATATAGATATATGTAATATATATATATATATGGTGTGATATACATTATAGGCATGGGTAATGTATAAAGGAAAATAAAGCATTAAGCTGTAAT
>JAPKLX010000025.1:649642-789997 GCA_026898415.1 Leonotis leonurus
TCGATATGTACTTGAAAAAAAACGTAATCTAAGTGTAAAATAGATTAAATAAAAAATATCAATGGATAACGATTTGGACTGTAATGTAAAGTACATATAGATAACGCCATATTGCGTTATGTTTACATTCTAAACCGTTATCTATGTACAGAATAGATAACGGTGCCTAGCGTTATCTATGAGCGTGTGCACATAGATTACAGCAGTATATTTAACACATTTTTGCACGTATAGATAACGGCATTTCGCCGTTATCTATGAGCGAATTTCTTGTAGTGACACCTTTACGTGGCGGGCCACTATTCGTGGACCACCTACTAACAAATTTTTTTACGTGCGCTCAGGAGCAGCCCTGATGGCCAACTTTCAATCCAAACTTGCATAAACATAAAACCGTAAAGTTTTTTCGTTAGATCGAAATATTTAATAATATTTGCAGTATATATATGTTGAAATTTGATATGCTGCACGAATCTCAATAAGCGACGGGTGAGCGACACCCTTTTAGCTTTTTCCATTAGGTGCTTTTGATTATTATTATTTTTTATTTCTTTTCTTACTTATATTATTTCTCTTTTACTTTTACCTTTATTTTATCTAAAGAAATTTATCTTTTATGTAATAATTTAATGTTTATCATTTTTAGTAAGGATTATTTATTTTACTTAAAATTCATTTTCAAATATTTATTAATCAATTAAGATTTATTATTTATAATTAATTTTAATTAGGGTTTATTAGTTAGAGTTTATTATTTTAAACATTATTTTTGTTCAATCCATTACGTAATAGGCCTGCAAACGATGTAATATTTTTTGTAGATAAACATTAAATTTTGATAATTTTTTTATAAATTTTTACTTTCCTGACTAGAGTTTATTGATTAGGGTATAGTTTAATATTATTGAATACAAAATAATAAAAAAAACAAAAATTATAATGACTCATGTTAGAGTTATTCCAACTCTATGAAATTGTTTTTGTTTCTTCTTACGTGGCTTAAAAGAAGGAGGAGAAGAAGTACCACACTTTGTGGAAAAGCACTTGAAGCTGACCAGAGGAAAAGGAGGAGTTTGGTAAGGCTGACCTGGTCAAGCCCGCGTGTTGCGCAAATGTCGCAACAACATTGTTGATAACTGCCAACTACCTCCACCTTCAAGTCTTCATCCACGATCTGCTTTGGCTTGGAGAAGAAGCTAGAAAGCTTCTATAAATACAGAAGATCCGTGTAGATGAAAGTTGTACCTTTTTAATACAGTTTTGACAATCTCATTAGCAATCTTGTGCTCTTGAGATAGTGATTTTCGTAAGGGTAGTTGAGAGGATAGCTAGAGGAATTCTACTGTCTGTAACTACTGTTTTTACTCTTTTAATAAAATATTTTTAGTCGTGAGACTAGCGTGGGTTATCTTATTGAACCCACGCAGAAATATTTCCGGTGTGTTTTTTCTTTCGCGTGAGTGTGTTTCTATTGGTGTTTGTTCAACACAATTGGAGATAGTTATCTTTTGTCTGCTGCTGCGCTAAGTGTTGGTACAACACGTGTTTATCAGTTGAGATACACTTTCAACTCATACGCTGATGTGACTTTATTATATCAACCGTTGACACGTTAAATTATGTCACACGATCTCGATCTGATGAACAATGCTCTTAAATGATAATTCTTACGAGAAATAAAAAAAATAGGAAAAGAAGATAAAGATAAATGATTAATGCAATACGATTTAAATAATAAAATAATGAAAAAATAAATGAAATAGAAACTAATGTCACTTACAGTCGCCTAAAATAGGCGCTTAGCATATCATTACTCTATATATGTTATTACGTGTATTAGGTAAAACCGTCTTCTTGTCTCCTCTTCATAGAATCATATTGAAATTTATTGGTTTGCTGACTAGTCCAGATTAGATTTTAATTGCATTCATATTTCTGTTCAACTCCGACTTTTAAAATTTAAATAACGATTAGTGGAGTAGAAATCTTTTGACAGAGTCTGCAAATCTTGTAAATAATTAACTCGAAAATCGAAATCACATTTATGTTGCAACTTATAAAAAAACAACTCCTTAATTGTATTATTAGGTAACTAATCCGCCTCGAGATCTGTTTCTGTAGCCGTAAAGATAAAACTATAATATGCGTAAGTAAAAGAATTATCCGACCCAACAAGGCAAAGAAATTTAGGGGAAATTAAGTCATTGTTTTATATTTGGTGACATTATTAATTAATTGTTTTTCCTACACTTGAATTGTGAGGTTGATGACAAGAGACAAATTCATATAATTTCAAAATTAAACGATCAAATAGTATCATGGTTTTCAATAAAGCAGCGAATAAGGTTAATTAGAGGAATAAATAATGGATAAAATTTTATTGAAATAATTATTTACAAAGACCAGAAGTTTTCCATGACAAGATTTCTTGCTAATCAAATTTAGTTTGGAAATGAATTAGCCGTCCCTCTTGTATTCCAACCCGGCCGTGTCACCTCGGGAAAACTCGGTCAAACTCGGTCAAACTTGGTTGGGGTGGTGACAGTTTTACTTGCACGACTCGAACTCATTCTCCACAATAACGGCGTCAGCGTCCCACCACGTATCGCCGTCAGTCTCTCCCACACTTTCTAACGGCATCCTAATATTCCTCACATCACCAACCGTTACCAAGCCGCTGACGTCATCTCTGACGTAAACCTTGCGAACACCGGATGTGGAAACGCCCGTGACTTTCTTCTCCGGCGATTTCCACTCCGCGTACAACGCCGCGACGCCGCTTCTCATCCTCGTATCGTAACCGCTGAAAATTACGCTTTCGTCGTTACCATTTCTTTCCGCTGACAATAACACCGTCGGCGCCGCTGTACCGACGCCCCAGGCGTCGGCGGAAAACTCCGTGGTTTTCATACCTTGACGAAAGTCCCACGTAGAAACCACGCTTTTGGGATCGTAATTGAATAGATCTTCATCAATATCTAGACTAAGTCCTAAGCTATCCCAAAGCTTAACAACATTTTTACCGCAAGCGAATTCCGACCACACGCCGCCGCCGCAGCTACTCCGACGCCTGCGCTGCCTCAATTGACCATTCTGCAACTGGCTCTTGAAGCTGATGATCGAACCACGAACGCAGAAATCTTCGTCAGCGCGTTTTTGACCTCGGAACGACGTCGTAGGGCGATCGTCTTCTCCTTCACGGTCATCATCGGAGGACGCTACTGAAACGGCGTCGTCTTCGTCGTCGCTGAACTCGAAGACGTCTTCGGTGTGATTAGACGGTTTTACAGCGTGGAATCGAATGAAAACAAGCTTGATTCTTCTAATTATGCTACTAAAAGTGGCAAAAATTGCAAAAATTAGCGCTCCCCATTTCCAGAAGGTCGGAAATGAGGAGAAACGGGAGATGGAGGAAGGATTTTGCAGGCTTTTAATTCCTGCTTCGAAATCGCACAACATGTTTATCTCTGGGATTTCCATTATTTCTTCTTCAATTTTGAGGCAGAATTTTCTCAAGTGTTGTTGAAATATCAAATATACAGCTAGCAACAGATGTAATCCCCTTTTTGTGTGGGTGTGTGATAGCTCTTGAAGAAAGATGAGTGAGAAATTGCTTTTAATGAAGGAACTGTTTGATTGAGAGATATATATAAATGGTAATGGAAAGAGAGAGAGGTTTAGGGAGGAGTAATAAACGTGTATTTATAATAATGAATGGTGTAGAAATAGAATCGAGAGATTGGTTTGAATAATAAATCATACTTGTGTGTGTTATAAAGGACAAAGGAGGGTGGTTGATAATAATATATATTTAAATAAAAATTATAACAAAAATATTGGATGGGGTGGGTTAGTCATAGTGTGGTGGAGATGATTGTATTTGTATTAGGGGATAAAGATTTATTTATCTTATTTTTCACTAATCGGTGATAAATTATGAAATAAGGAAATACAGATGAGCATTTTAGTCTAAATAACTCTTTTCCATATTTATGCTAGTTGTTATTTATGAAAATATTCTAAATAATTGAACTTTGAAAATAAAAATTGTAGCAGTATGAACTACACACGCTTGCTTTAGCTATTCCACCTATAACTATCGTCAAAATTATGAATCGTTCAAATAACACTTAGATAAGATATAGTAGTACCATAAGTAAGTTTACAATCAAATATCAATAATTTAAATGGAGATATCAAGTGGACCAACAATTTTAGGTGGTGGGTTTATTCGATTCGAACTAAATTGGATTGAATTTTTTTCGGATTGAAAATTTACATCACTAATTATTCCTAAATTTTCAATTTTCAAGATAGCACGTTGAGCTAATTGAACTAGATTCTTTATGAAAATGTTTAATATAGAGTCAACCCTAAAATAATCAATCTTCAAACAAAAAGGTAAAAAACAACTTATTAAAAAAAGTAAAAATATTCACTTTTACCATAATACCCGCTATAAAATTACAAGATTACGGTCAAAACAAATCATGTTGTGTAATTACATGTGTGATTGTGGAGATGAAATTACATTAGCACGAAACTGTCACTTGGTCATGTTCGTGCAATTACACATATGTGATTTTGTTAAGTTTGAGGCAGGATGGAAGGAATGAGGATGAAATTGAACTAGAAGTGGTGCCGACTAGGTCGTTGGAACAAAGCAGAGTGAGGCAAGACGAGACGAAGAATGCACGAGAAAGAATCGAGTGGAAAGAGCCAAATGAGCACCCAGCGGGCACTAGCTTCCCAGCGCTCGCTGGAGTGTGGAAAATCCCAGGACAGAGAGGTCGGTCGTTGGCTAACCAGCGGTCGTTGACTGCAAGTTATTCGGCGGGTTTTAAAGGCTTTTTAGGCATTATTTCCAAGCCCCCCAACTTTGGTAACTCGAGATACTCTCAACAAATACTTTTACTTGCTTTCTTAGATAGATTTTAGCGAATTCCGACAGATTGAAGTGACTTCCGACTTGAAATTCTTACATTTCATCTAGTAAACTTTCTTTTGATAATTTCCTTTTATGTTTCTACCATGTTCATGATGCTTGGCTAGATTCTTATTAGGGTTGGATATTAATTCTCTTATTTAATGTTGTGATTGATTCATGCCTAGTTGATTAACTTGTTTTGGATGAATTTTAGTGTTTGATCAACATTAGATTCCTATATGTGTCAAAGTATATTGAGAAATCGACACTTGATTTTGGTTATTCAACATTACTCTTTAATCGGGAACGTTTGAATAAGAGTTCATATTAAATTAAGTGATTTCTAGAGATGAGAGTTTGATACGAAAGTGAAAGTCACAACTTAGTATATAAATACGAAAGTGAATTGCTAAACTACCTTTTGAGATTTTAACCGAGTATGAATGCATGATCAATTTGATATCAATTAGGAGTTCAAAGTATTTAATCCTAGACTTCAATCTTTTGGTATTCTTATTTAATTATTTTCTTTAATCCTTAATTGGTTTATGAACATCTTCCAATTGTTATAGAGTGTGTAGGAGTCTATCTTTATCCAATTCGTACTAGTGATTAATTGTCCTGTTTAGTCTTCCACGTGATTTGACTTAGGGTCAGCTTATTACATGCTAGAAGACTCGTTGATTGCGAGAACTTGCACATACGTTTTAAGTTGAACATATATGGTGCCTACATATTGATTGAGACTCATAGAGGTGAGAATCGGGTCGGTCCTTACCAACCCGTTAGATTTTCGAGCTAATCTTACCGGATTTGGGTTGTTTTCGATTCAACCTAATCGAGCTAAAAAATATTTCTAGTTACAATTTTTGGCACTAACTTCTTCGATTTAGGGTTAATTTGGATCTACCGTCGATTTTGGACTTAATTGATATTTCTAAATTTAAAAATTAGCAATATAATGTAAAAAGTAATCTTGAAATTTCTTATGCGGTGCTCCGTCCCATTTATTTTTGACATTTTTTATTATAATAAAATTAATTGAATATAAAATCTACATTATAAACCATATATAATCATTAATCTACAATTATCTTTTCATAAACATGCTGATATGTATAAGTGACTATATATTATACAAGTAAATGGCGAGTGTTTCTTTTTTCTTGGAATAATTATAGTAAATAGTCTTGTAAATATTAACCCATAAATTAACAGACCAAACATGATTTCTTTTAGAATAAAATTAAACATTACTATCCATCAGTACTACCATGTGAAAAGAGTGAAAAACAAGAGGATTGGAACATGAGAGAGATTCCCAGTAACTCACTCCTGACTCAGCATTCAGCAACATCTAATCTACACACTATTTCCAAATTTGTGTTGCAAGTTTTTTAGACAATCACTCATCTTTGCATCTCACTCACACGTGTCTTTTACTAATCCATTAGGAGGCTACCTTTTCCACCTATTTTTTATTTTTAATATTTCATTCGTTCAATTAAAAATGCGTGTCTCATTTTATATGTAAAATAACAATTTGAGTAAAAAATAAAAAGATGATGACATTCATATATAATTTTATATATAATTTTATCATTTTTTAGAACGGAAACAACTTTTTTAAAAAAAATAAGTCAATTTTAACTGGACAAATATAATATGTCGACCTTTGCTTTTTTAAACAAGTAGTTTCTTTACTATAATTACAATTATGATGAATAAGTTTTAATTAGCAAATAATTTATTCTAATAAAATTGTGACTTTGTTCCCACTTCGGACATATAAAAGCTTTTACAATACTATATTAACTCAGTTTGTTTTTCTAATTATCCCTGTTAATATAAACTAGTGCAAACGCTAATCCTCAATAATCAATACATGTAGAGCTTATTTTCTTAGGCGTGTGTGATAAGATTTATTAATCCATGTTTGATGAGTACGTCTGATGTTTTTTATAACATAAACTACCAATATTATGCTTATTTTTATGTATTGAATTGGTGCACTATATTTAATTATTAGTTGGTTGGATATATTTGTCTCTCTACAGTTACACCTTTGAAACACCTTTTAGTATTATGAGCAGAATAATGAAGTTACGATATATATAAATCATCTTATATATATGAACATGACCGCTCATCCAACCCTCTTATTTATAATGACATTAATATTGTAGTAACCAATATATTCACATATCAATTATAAATGTATTTATCACACCATTATAACACGTAACAAAGAGCCTCAAAATATTCTTAAGTAAATTTTAATATTGAGTAAATTAATGGAGGTGGATAGTATTGATCTTTAAGCCTTGTTAATGAAGAAAAAAACATTTTTTTTTGTAATTCAAAACAACTATATTATTTTAACTTGTTGTGGATTAAAAAGGATTAGTTTCGATAACAAAAGAAAGTGATATTTAATAATTAAGAGTCGAACTAATATTATAGTTATTGTTTGGTAGCTGCAACTATAAGTCTATATGCAGAGGTGATAAGGAGTCTCAATGGTAGTTATTTTAACACGTTTGTTTTACTAATTCCACACACTTATTTTATTGTTTCTATTTGCGTGGAGAACTTATCTATATTTCACCCCAATCCCTACTCCCTACTCTCCCAAGAAATGCATTCGTATCCGAATACTAGTTTCTTGGATTGACTAATCACATATCTTGTTATTGTAAACTTGTTTTTTGAACACCTAAATTTAAAAAGATAAGATAATTTGCTACATTCATGAAAAGTACTCCAACAATCACGGATAATTAAAAAAAAACAAAAACAAATCACTATTAGTAAAACAGATGAAATAATACTTCATAATTTCAAAATTCTTGTTGCCTAGCTATATATGAGCACTAAATGCATTTTAATTTTCTCGTAATTCGTATGATGTTATTCAATTTATTTTCAACCGATGAAAAAGATTGAATTAATTGTGATATTAATCTCAATGTAAATATTGCACACTACTAGAAGTAGTGATCAACTAATGCCTTTTTTTCAGAACTAAGAAGATGCAACACCAGCCGCTCCAAATATAGCTACTACGTTTTGGTGTTTGGTTTGCTTGATTCGCCTTAATTAAGTGTGATTGATAAAATAATCAAGCATAATCAAGTGTTTGATTTGTTTGATTTAGTCCGAGATAAATTATCCGACCCACATATAATCAAGAAATTCATTGATTATTAATCAACTCAATCTTGACTTGATTAGAAAATGTAAATTTACAAAATTATCCTAATTAATTTTATTATTTATAAAAATACAAGTAAACACACACCCTCACATATATCTAGAAAGAGCGATTTAGGTATTATTATATATTTTAGTCATAATCAAATAATTTATCAAATATTATAATCAATTAAAATAAACACATGATTATATAATTCAATCATCTCTTATCATATCAATATAATCTATCTTATTCACTAAACCAAACGCCCCTTGCATTTCTTTTAGTCGCCTTGATTAAATTTCAAAGTTGACAGATAAATAATTAAGCTATATATCAATCAATTTTCTTTTGTTAAATTTTTACACGAAATATAAATGACTAAATATTAAAAATAAACAATCTTATATTTTATCGTTTTGACCTTTTCATAAATGAAGATCCAAAATCGGGGCAATTTTCCTTTTATCTGAAGAATTCCATACTTATTACTTTTCTAAATAGTCATGCATGGAGCTAGGTCGTTACTCGTTATTGATAACTCAATTAATAATAAAGTAATATTATAAGAAGTCAAAATAATAATTATAGTCTTCAAGAACATAAATATTATAAGAAGATTAAATAACGAAAAGTCGTGACATACAATTCAAAATAGACGTAAACGATCTCTTTTTGCCGTGGGGAATTGAATTGCAATATATGACCGAATATTTAAGTAAATGTCAAAAGTCTTAAGTCTTAAGTAGTATGTACGTAGTATATAATAGAATTAATGGTGGTGGTGTTTTGTTATCTTTGGATCAACGTCGTCATTTCAAACAGCCATCATCTCATTTTCAAAGAGTTTCTATATTTCACTTTTCAATTATTGAATCGGTTGTTATTAAATTCAACAAAGACCATATATTTTATTCGCATATAACCACTTTTGTTTGTTTCCGTCAGAACATGACTTTGATCAACATGGTTAAATTAGTTACAACTTATTAGCTGTCATTAACTTGTTCAAAATTCCTACATACATAAGTTCCCCGAAATTGGATTAACTTATTAGCTGTCATTTTTATAAAATTTTCGATTTGTTCATATAATTCATTATTTTATAAAATAAAATATATAATCACATGATCAATTTTTATGTGCTCGTGCAAACGAGGTTTTTTATATAATTTTTTTAAATAGACATTTCAGCTTTTATTTTTAATATTTTTCCTAACTACACAAATACGTCAGATCTAATTCGAGACTTTTTGTGACAACATAGTGCCTGAAATATTTCAATAAAAAATTCGACTTATTATTATCCAAAGAATTTGATTCCTCGTTTAGCATAACCACACATAGTGATGTGGATGGATCATGACAAGACAAAAATATGTAGTTTCATACTCTTCTCACGTAGTGGCTAGTCCTATATTAATCAAATAGTTTTAAAAAAAAAAATTAATCAATACTCCCCCGTCCCACTAAGATTGACACATTTTTTTTCGGCACGATTATTAAGGAGAGTGTATAAAGTAATGTAAAAGTGATAAAGATGGTAGGGTCCATACCTTTTTGAAGAGATAACTTTCACTATTTTTGGAATGTGTCAAGTTTAGTAAGACGTCACAATAAGGAAAATGTGTCAAGTTTAGTGGGACGGAGGAAGTACTATTTTATGACAATTCGCGTCTATTTATATATATATAACGAATTCTTTTTACTAAAATTGAAATCAAAATTTAAATTATACTCCATATTGTTAACATTAAGATTTGTATGTTGCAGGTGAAATTAAGGAATAGATAAGTGTGTTTATGTGGACAGGCATGAAATAGGTCTCAATGATGTAATGGGCGGCATGTGTTTTCAACAAACCTAATTGTTTATAGTGAACTGCTATGCTTGTCGTTGTCGTCTCTTTGGGAAATTAATTAAATCCAGAAAAAAATGGTCGGAGGAATAACCTAACATATTTTGGTAAAAAGAATTGTTAATTTTACGTCACTGTTAACAAAAAATTCTTGTATTATTTTGGTAAACGTATTTCTTCCACCTTTCATTCATAACTTTACCCTTCATATTCTCGTTTTATTTTACCGACCAAGTCAGGATATGGTCGGTTAACAAATAAAGAAATATAAGTGTTTTGTTTCATCTATAACATTATAAAGTGTCTCATTATTGTTTACGGTCCACAATATTACATTTGTATCTCATTTTTACTCTCTTCCAAAGTCCCCACTTTTTCTGAAATAGTACCAAAAGAAATTGTTCAAGTAAATGCCATACCTTTCATTGATAAATAAAGGTAGATAAGTGGACAAACTGTACTGTAGATCATCAGTACTCTATACTCGTTCTAAAATATTTTCAATTTGTTGATACCAATTACTAATACATAGGGATGTCAATCGGGTTAACCCACTCAATTTCGGGCCAATCCATTGGGATTGTCAGTTTATTCGGTTCAAACTAAATTGAGTTGAAAATTTACAACATTAACTCTAAACTTTCGATTTTCGAACTATCACACCGGGTCAATCGACTATAATATTTGTGAAAATATTATCACATATGTATATTTTTACGATACTATATTTAAAAAATATATATGTGTGAAATATATAATAAATAAAATAAAATTTTAAACCATATTTAAATATTAAATTTAAATATGAATAAATTTAAAGAGAAAAGGAAATGATATTGTACCAAAACTATGTCAGAATTATTTTTTAAATGTTTGATTAATTGATGAGTATGATAATAAATTTATTTGCATAGAATATCAAATATATTATGAAAATAATAATTAATTTATTTTTTCATTTGATTAATCGGGTCAACTCACTCGATTTTTGGGCTAACCCTATCGAGTTTGAGTTGTTTCCACTGCGACCCACTCAGGCTAAAAAATATTTTGGTGATAAATTTTCAATTCTAACACTTTTAAATTTACCAACTTTCGGGTCAAATTGGCGTCCCTACTGATATATAATCAATTACATTTATAAAGTGGGAGGCGTAGAAGCTCAATTTTTAAGAGGGAGAACAATTGTATAGGCCCAACACATCTTAGAGTGGGCTTACATTTGCTTACGGTTCTGAACTTTATCAATACAAAAGACTACTACTCTTAACTATTTTAAGATTTAATGTCCCACCCAATATACCCACTTTCATTTTCGAACTTTTCCTTATAATTTTTCGCTTACAATTTTTATGTGTTTAATTGTTTGCTTGTTAAATGTGTAGTTCATTACAGCCGATCTCACGCAAAAGTGCGAAAATAATTTTTGTTTTAATTTTGAAATAAATGATAAATTATTATTCAATATGGTAGAATTCCATAATTACGTTTTACTTTTCTAATAAAGATTAATGCATAATAAATTTAATAGTGAGACAATGAACGAGACCTTGTGTAAATGATAATGACAATAAAATCTGTTCACCTCAACGTATTTATGTACAAGAGAGACCCCAAAATTGGACAATTTGTGAAATGGATAAGCAAATCAAAATCAGTTTTATTAGTAACGTAAAAAATGTACTGTTCTCCAATCATACATATGAGGCACGTTAATCGCTGTGGCATTTTCGAACAAACCACATCACACCAATTACATGGTGGGAACAAAGCTTCAAGAAAGCCTTCATTTTCAGCAGCCTTCAATAAATAACATTAATAAGGTTGTCACTTTCAATAAATAACAATAATAAAGTAAACATCTCATCATCACACAACAAAAGATCCCCTTTCCACACAAACAGTTGAAAATTCATGCACAGTTCACACTTCACACACTCTCCTCTTTGCTTACTAATCAATTTTAAATGTGGCACCAATAAATAAATAAGGTTGTTGCTAAACACAAAGAAAACAAACATGGAATTGCACCAAGTTCCTATCCTAGCATTTGCAGCACTACTATGTTTAACCTCTGCTGCCTATGGTTGGGGCATTGACGGTCATCTCATCACTTGTAGACTTGCTCAGGTTCGAAGGTTTTTGGTATAAAAAAATCGTTTATTGCATTATTTATTCGACGTGGGAGTAACGTAGCACCTTTTTGTTGCAGCCAAGGTTGAGCAAAGCGGCTGCTGATGCTGTATCCCAACTACTACCTACATATGCTAATGATGATCTCGGTAGTTTGTGCTCGTGGGCCGATCGGGTTAAGTACCGCTACCACTGGTCATCGCCCCTTCATTACATCGACACTCCCGATGAACTCTGTTCCTACCTATACAATAGTGAGCTTAAATTGTGAAGCACGATATCAAATCATTCTGAAATATTTGAAATGATGTTGGTAACATGTTTGTTATGCAACTTAGGGGATTGCAAAGATGAAGATGGAATACAAGATAGATGTGTAGCTGGAGCAATATACAATTACACCAATCAACTTCTCACCTATGGCACTAGCAATCCTCAATGTATACAATTCTTCACACTTCAATCTTGATTCTTGAACCTTTTAACCTTACATGGATTGAACTTAATGGATACAGATAATCTCACTGAAGCCCTTCTCTTCCTAGCTCATTTCCTTGGAGATATTCATCAGGTATGAGTGTCTTAATATCTTCGTTTTGATGTCGAGAAACAATGTGATGAATGTAATGGTGCAGCCTTTACATGTGGGGTTTACGTCGGATAGGGGAGGAAACACTATTGGTGTGAAATGGTACACTACAAAAACAGTTCTTCACCATGTAAGTTCATTTCCCTCCTATAAATTTCCTTCCCTTTTTCGTTACTCTTTTTTCACAAGCTGTGTATATGACTTATATAGGCATGGGACGACAGCATTATTGAAACTGCAGAAGAAAGGTTCTATGATTCCAACGTAGACGAACTTATAAACACACTCCAAACAAACATAACGGTACCACTATCAATTTTTACCTTGCGTTCCTCTTCAAGGTTACTGCAATCATACTAGCTCTCAGTTTTGAACAGACGGTGTGGGCGAATCAAGCAAAGGCGTGGGAGGCCTGCAGCAAGATGGCGTGTCCTGATGCGTAAGTTATAAAAAAGTTATTCATATTTAATATTCAAAACAAAGTGCATGAAACAATGTAGGTTAACAAAATGAAAATACCTTTTGGTGCTGCAGATATGCATCTGAAGGGATAAAAGCTGCGTGTGACTGGGCTTATAAAGGAGTTAGTAACGGCTCTGTTCTGGAAGGTATTTTGCAAGATCTACTCGTATTCGTAACGTTCTATCTCCTTATACAACGACATTGACTGATGATTGCTGCAGATGAATACTTCCTATCCCGTTATCCGGTGGTGAATATGAGGCTAGCTCAAGGCGGAGTCCGTTTAGCTGCTACTCTTAATCGTATATTTGGATAGAATATGAAATAACATCTTTGAAGATCAAGGGATCTCCAAAACTATAGAAGGCTGTACCAATTTGTGAGAAACACTGGATTATCCCTTCTCTATAAGTACTTCTTCTTATTGGAATGGAGACACATATAAGTAGAACTATGATATTTGATAAAAGAGGTCCAAATATAGAAAGAAAAACATCATAATCAAGCATTCAACAAGAAGAAATCTCACATATTGTCATAGATCGTGGTAACGCAGAAGAGTCACAAGTGTGAATTATTTTGAAATGAAGACAAGGAAATCAAACATCATATGACTACATGGAAACTACCATTTATTTATTGGAATCGTCTGCATTAGTCTCAACAACATTTACAAAGCATAACTAGATAGGTAAGTACTTAAGGATGAAATATGAGGTTCACTGGTTTTTCTTCACTACAAGAACAGGACATTTGGCATTGTGAACACAGTAGTTGCTAACACTTCCAAGAAAAGCCCTGTTCAAATCCAATGAAAATAATTAGTGTTCCAATCTATGAAAAGGACTCCAAAAGGGGAAAAAAGAGCCCAAAATGTAACCTCTGCAAACCATGGCGGCCATGGCTGCCCAGAACAAGTAATTCTATATTTAGCTTTTCCACCGCTTCACATATTACTTCCTTAGCATCTCCAACTTGTGTAATGGTTTCAGCAGTTACCTGTACCACGAGCACAACACTTTTATTTATATAATATAATATAATTGTTAAATACTTACAAAATGAATTAAAGAACTTGATTAGGGGATTAACGCAGATGAAAGCAGAGATTTTGAAGTACCCCATGTTGACTACAGATACCCTTTGCCATCTCCAACAAAGCTTCAGCAATCTTCTTACTGTTTTCTTGCATAGATCTAACTAATTCAATAGCTTTTTTTAAAAGAAATTATCAGTTCAAAGTAGAACACATGAGATATAAAACTAATGGTGCAAGTATTAAAGAATATAGAGTAGAAAACATACGTGCAGCACCAAAAGATGAAGCGTAGAGATAACCAAAATCAGAGAGAGACTGAGCAGTGAAGATGAAGATGTTGGAATGTTGTAGAGTCTCTCGAAGATTCGTGAGGGTCCACTCCAAAGCGTAGAGGCTGAACTCGCTTTCATCTATCGCCACCATCACCTTCTTACCAATGCTCTTCGCCATTGTTATTTGCTTTTGTTTAACTCAACGATCTACCAAATGATGTGTGTAAGGATTGGATTCTGTCACTGCAACAACATCACATTACTTGTGATTATGTCATGCTGTAGTTTATATGTGTCGGTAGAAAGAGCTGCGTGTAACGTGTGTTAGCATTCTTCTAGAAACGGCTTCAACCGCACTAGTGGATAAATACAACTATGCAAAAAACCTTTATTTAATTTAAGACAACTTCTCATATTGAATAACTTTTTAATTTAGTCACAAGATAGTCCAAATTAAAAAAAAAATTCAAAATTTTCAAACGACAACTATTTCTCATCCAAATAAATAAATATACGATTTTAGTTGATACTGTTATATGAAATTGTTTTGTTTCTTTTTTATGTTGCTCCTAAGATTGAGGAAGAAATTGATAAAATACCAAGATTGATATGTTACGAGCTTGCGCCGAGCGAGCGATTTATAAGCGACATACCACGTCATCATTTTTTCTTTTATGTTCTCTCTCAATGATTTTGTTTTTAATCATTTTCACTTTATATAGCGCACTCTTTATTCCACCTTATTTATCTTAAAATTATTTAAATCGTACATTAAAAAATATTTTATTTAAAATTATTTAAATCATACATTAAAAATATTTTATTTTTACCTTAATTATTTCATCAACCATTCTATCTACTTTTTTGTGTTAATTTTATTCCAATAAAGAAATTAAACAAATTAGATAAGTCACCCAAAAGCCAAAATGATAAGTAAAACAATGAAATGTGATGGATGGATACAGTAATACTTATTATTTTTATTTTAAATATATACACAATGATTATTTATCTAGGCACAAAAAAATTATTCGTCGGTAATTGATATAACTTAGCGTGCTTGTAACTTATGTGATATATCATACAGATAAATTATAAATTTTTGATAAAAAATTATTAATTCTTACTTTTCCATCAGGATGATTATGATAAAATTTAATATTTATTTTATATAAAAATAAAAATTAACGACTTGTATGATTATTTGACGGTGTAGCTCGTAATTAGGGGTGGGAATTTGGGACCGAGACTTGAGATTTTTTCAGTCCCGACCCGAGTCCCAAATTTTTTGAGACCGGGACTGGGATTGAAAATTTGAAAATTTTCGGAACTCCCGATTTCCCAAAATTAATTTTCAAATTCGAGAATTTGGTCCCATGCGGAAAATTTTGGTCTCATTTAGGACTTCAGGACCATTCGAGACTATTCTGGACATTTTTTTTCAGAAACGGAACCAAAATCAAAACTTAAAATTTTTCAATTTCGGAACTTGGGAGTTCCAAAATTCCGATTAAGACCGAAACCGGAACCAAAAATTTGTTATTTTTTGAGATCGGGATCTGACCGGATTCTCCCCCTTCTTATAATTTGGGTTTGTCATTAATGTACCAAAATTATAATTGGGTAGAATCCCATTTTGTTTCGTATAATCTAATCCATATCATCACTAATTTTCATACCTGCAACAACAGTCCAAATATAAATATTGGAAGAAATTCATTTGGTTTTAGAATTGAGACATAAAGATAAAAATCAATAAAAATGTTAAATAGACTGATAGAAAGTACATAAAATGGAGTATATAAGAAGAGAGGGTGGGATAGAGATAAAGAAATGCAAATGGACAGAAGAGAAATAAAAGAAATTGATCGTAAGAGTTGTCTCGCCCAACATAACATTACCGTGCTTATTATTTATTAACTGAATCAAAAGTACATCTTAGAATAATAATTGTTGGTTCATTTGAAATACAATTAACGTAATATGTTATTTATGTAGGCATATTTAAACAAATATTTATTATTTCAATGCATATATCATATTTAACCATGTACAGTCAATTAATCTAAACTTGAAACTGATTTTGGTGATATTTCTTTTATATATATATATGTTCGAGACCAATAGTTATTACCTATTTTAATCAATAAAAAAATGTAGTGAATTGGTGCAGCCTGGTGGCTTAAAACTATAGAGACTCCGTTTGGTAGGTTAATTAGGTTTCGTCTAGATAAGAAAATTTAATTAGTGTGTTCAAGATAAAATTAAACAAGATTTTTATTTTGTTGTTTGGTAGAAATTCATAAATTTTATGTAGTTCTAGATTATGATATAAAGTTACATTTTTGTCCTTGTAAAAGAATAATTAAATTTTTTCACAACAGTGCTTCTTCCTCTTCAATTCAACGGACGGTTTTTTTTTCTCTTATAACAATGCTGCTTCATCTTCAACTCAATCGACGGATTCACCTTCGGCTCTCAAAAAATTAATAAATCTCATTTCTAAATTTTTATTCAAGTGAGATATGATTTTTCAAGATTCATTACAAATATGATATTTTTGAAATCTATTTAACAAATACTCAAATTGGACCAAATTGAATCACGATGAACTTTGTACAGATCGAGACCTTCGTATATACGGTGGACTGGAACGTGGTGGTCGCCGTCGTGTTGAGCTGGTGCCCCAATGCCTCGCCAACGACGACCTCCGCGTAGTGACACCAATTTGGTGAGTTACACTATACAGACTGAAATAGTAAATATTGACGGGCCTGAATTTAAAATCGGACCGAAGAGCTAATAAAATAAGGCTACCAACCGCTTGTTTTGGCCGGTTAATTTATCCTAATATGCTGAAATATGACTATCAAACGGATCCAAATGTTACCTAAATATACTAAAAATAAAAACTCTAAAAAAAATGTTACTTAAACCCATCAAAGACTTCTCTAAATAAATTTATTTTGAATAAATAATAACTTAACAATGAATCAAACATAAACAACAATAACATTAAAATTACTAGCTCTATTCATAAACAACAAAATTTGCATAATCAACTCACCAGCCATCTTTTGGCAATGCCATCCCAAATCTCACCACTGTTGGGGTACACAACTATTGCCTTATCCGTACACTGCAGATACAAAGATGAATTCCTTTCTCAAAAAATTACATATTTTTATATATATATATATATATATATATATATATATATATATATATTAATTTACTTTGGTTAAGTTTCACCCGAAATCTTACCAGTTTGAATCTCTGAATAAGACCTAGGAGAAAATGAGGAGGAGCATAGTTTATATCAACAGCACTAACTTTGTTGCTCTTGTTGATTACGTCGAGGCATTCCTTGAAGCTCTCTCCTGAGGGTGCATTCTCGCCATCAACAGAGTTGAAACAGATCCACGATAGGATCGAAATGTTCTCCTCATCTAGCAACTCTACACAGGCCTAGTAATCATATATGCCTCGGTAAACATCAGTGCACTAAAAAAATATTGTAGTTTCATGAAAAGTCTTGGCTCAAAGAGATGATTTTGTATAAATTTGCTAATCCTATCTTAGAAAAATGTGAAAGTAAACTTTGTAGTGTAACTTTTTTCTTTATCAAGAAACTCAAAATAAGCCAAGTAATCATATTTATTATGGCAAACAACTCTGCACCAATGTTGTAAAGTACTTAAGGCGTACTTGGGGCTTTTTCTTTAAGTGAGGCGAGACGTAAGCTTCAAATTTTAGACAAAAAATAATTAAAAAAAATAAAATACTCATTAAATAATATATAACTAGCAAAATAGTATTTTAGAGGTTTTTAAAAGTTTAAACAACAAATAAAATAGCGTAAAAGTGCATCAAATAAAATCGTAAAGTTCTAAAAATTTTCAATTTTCGAATAATGTTTCTTGATCAAACGACAATGTCAATTAACTCATATCTTCCTCATTATTATCATCTCCCTCCCATTCTGACTCTTCAATATCAATCAAAGTTCTCGTTCTCCTTTGTCCACGACCACGAGAAGTTCCTTCATTTGATGTTTCATTTTGATGACCACAAGATGTTCCTTCATTTGATATTGGCACATTGTAAAGTAATGCTTCAAATTCTTCATCATTCATGTCTGCAACATTTGGACTCAACTCATCCTCATCCTCATGACCAACACACCATTCGTCGTCGGACGACAAATGATCAACGATTAATGGATCAACTTCACGACTCTTCAACTTCATTTGTCTATTTCTCAACCTCTTGTTGTACATGATATTATCAAATGAATTGAGCTTCTGTGTTGTCAGACGATTTCTTTTATTTGTATTCACCTATTAAATTATATCAAAATATTATAATTAATAAAAAATTATAAAGTAAAATGTAACTATTTTAAAAATAATATCAAAAAATTATGACCTGATTGAACATACTCCAATTACGCTCACAAGTCGAAGCTGAACACGTCAAGCTCAAAATTCTTACGGCAAAACTCTGAAGTTCTGGAGTATCATCCCCAAATTGAACCTAACAATTTGCTATAAATTAAATAATGAGAAAATAATAATTAAACATTTATCAAATGATAACTATAAATGATAATATGAAAAATAATAATTAGTATTCATTAGTCATTACCTGGAGTTCTTGTTTTGTAAGTATCTCTTGCAACTTTTACGCCGAAGAGTCCTTGTTTGTTTCAAAATGCATCCAATTGAAGATCAGCCACATTTAATGACTCTTCGGGAATCATTTTTCCATGCAAGCCATCAAACCCTTTTTAATTTCTCGATGAATTGAAAAATTTTCTGCATACTAGTATCGAGGATTTAAGTAATGAGTTGCTGCATGTATATCACGATGAAGTTAGAAATTCCACTTGACATCTGATATCCCAAATCTCCTTATACTTGCTCAAATCGTTGTCCAAATTCTTTGCAATTTCTTCTTTTGCCTCGTCCATAGCGCCATAGATAAATCCCATAGCAGGCATCTCCTCTCCATCCACCATTCGCAACATCTTAACCAACGGTCTTATAGTTTGAAGAGTATATAGTACACTTTGCCAAAAATTATCGCTCAAAATAATTTTCCTCACTTTCTTCCCTTCAGTCTTGTTTGCCCATGTACTACCTGCCCATTCTGCCGAAGTGAACATCGCTTCTAATGGTTGCTTTGATTGAAGCATACTCTCTAGTGTCAAGAAAGTTGTGTCAAATCTCATAATTGTCGGACGAATAAGCTCTCTCTCTGTGAACTTCCTCATCATTGCAAGCACAAATCCATGATTATAAATGAAGAAACTAACTGTCCTTGCCTTGGATAGTGCATTCTTGTGCTGTGGTAATTCTCCAATCTTCTCAAGCATTAAATCAATGCAATGAGCAACACATGGTGTCCAATATAGACGCTTTCTCTTTTTCATCAAAAGACTCCCCGCAGCCTTGTAGTTGTTAGCATTGTCTGTCACAATCTGTACTACTAAGTCTTCTCCAACCTCTTCCACAACTCCATCAAGAAGCTCAAAAAGCTTAGTGGCATCCTTCACAACGTTCGAAGCATCAATTGATTTGAGAAAAATGGTGTCATAAGGATTGTTCACTAAGAGATTGATCAAACTTTTTCCTCTCATATCCTTCCATCCATCGGATAATATGGATACACCAGTTTGTATCCAAGTCTTGCGAACATCTTCAATATGACGTTTAGTTGTTTCCACTTCCTCTTGTAGAACCCATGTACTGAAATCATGCCTCGAAGGTGTCTTTAACCCTGTACCATATGAGGCAACTAATCTACACATGCTAACAAACTCAGGAGACTCAACCACATTAAAAGAAATCGCATTCACAAAGAAAAACTTTCCAATATCTAAACACACCATTTTTCTCGCATCTTTGACCATATCTTTGGGATTAAGAATGCGTACATCATCACCGTCTTGACCGACATCATCATTGTGAGGTACGAACCTATCCATTAGTCCTCTAATTATTCTATTTTCAACTTGAGAAGATGTCGAATCTTCATCATGACCTCCACGATAATATGCTCCCGAATCGACCAATTCATCGAATGTTTGTTGTTTCTTTCTCTTCGCTGACTCTGACTTGTCCAAGTAATCCTTAATTTCTTTTTTGACTTCGGGCGTTACATACAAACAAGGCTTAACATTCAGATGTATGCAAGCAAGATGATCTTTCATTCTCTTAACACCGCCAGTAATCTTTTCACTCAATGTAAACATAAGACTTTTACCCGGATCTGGATTTTGAACTTTTGTTCAATATTTCCAAGCCGGATCTTTTCTCGAAGATTTTTGATTTTGAAAAGCCATGTATCTACATAATTTATAACACGTATATTAGAAAATCAAAGTCTAATTTGAATAAATAAAAATCATTAAAAATTTACAAATGTATTAAGAAATAAATAAAATAATATATATTATAATATTATATAAAGTGTAAATCATAAATACTATACAAAATGTAAAGTGTAAATCAAGTTAAAAGTTAAAAGCTAACTGTTAGTATGTAAATATTAAATAATATATATATATATATATATATTATAATATTATATAAAGTGTAAATCATGTGATACATACAAAATTAATAATTCAACAAGTGGAATAACTATTACACGTGTAGTTCAACCAATCTAAGATTCTAAATCATATTACATTGAAAGACTAAACTATTAAACTATATATATATACATACATGCAGTAGCAACATATTACATTGAGTATACTATCTATAGACTATAGTTACATGTAGTAGCAAAGCAACATATTGTAATTTACGGTTGATGGCTTGGCAGCAAGTGGCGGCGGGCGGCGACAGGAAGCAGGCGGTAGGAGGCGGGCGGCGGAGGCAGACGACAGGTGATGCGCTAAGCGTGTTTGAGTTCTATAAATATTTTTTCACTGAATTAAATTTAGTCAATTTAAGGGGGTAATTAGGATTAATTTTGGGCTGGACTTTTAGTAGGTAGGTTTAATTTTTTTAAAAATTAAAAATAATACTTAAATAAAAACTTATCAAACCTGAAATTGACATCGCTGTTGAGGCTACAGCCTCGCTCCGCCTCGAGGCGGTTTGAGGCGAGGCGCACGCATCACTTGACTAGGGCGGACGTTCGAGCGGCGGAGAAGAAGGCGTCAGCCTCGGGACGGTTTACTACCGCCTCGCCTTGAGGCGCATGAGGCGTTCGTTTTTCACAATACTGCTCCGCACTTCAAAATTGGAGATGTTTAGATTTGTTAATATAAGCTTCTTGCAAAAAAGTTGGAAAGAAAAAGGTTTGTAGTCAAATTAACATTATTTCAATGTTAAGCAAATGAAAATAAAAGCTTTACAATAAGATGTATTTACCTAGTCTCCAGCTTGTTAGGAATGGTCTCAAAAGCAAGCAAATCAGGATCTGCTTCGACAAGAACTTGCACATGGCGTCTATAGAAGTCCTTTAATTTCTCCAACCTAATGTCGGGTCCATAGTTTCCACTGAAGGAAAGAAGCATAAGCAATCACATAAACAACATTCGTCATTTGACATAAGTTACACTAAAAAGTAGATGGAAATGGTCCTAACCAACTTATATTCAGAACCATCAGCAAGGTATGTGCCATAGCTTCCAACGAAAGCTGCAACAAGCTCTTTGTTATAGTTATGTTCAGTTCTCTTAGCTAAGGCCCAAAACTTTTCACGGGCTTTCGCTGCAATTCTTACACTTGTTGTAAGAAGTAATTCGGCCTTTTTCAGTGACAATCCTTTCGACTGAAATCCTGGTAAAGTTGCATGTTGGAATTGTAAGAGTGGTTTTGTTCAGGGTCGGCTGCTGAGTGACAATGTGCTTCTTGCTCAGGAGTTGATTCATGATTTGCAGGAGAAGTCAGGGGCCCCGAATGTTGCGCTAAAGCTGGACATGGCTAAGGCGTATGACAGAGTTCAGTGGCCTTTTCTTATTAGAGTGCTCTTGCGGATGGGCTTCCCGCCGAGGTGGTTGGGCTTCATAGAGAAATGTGTTTAGCACTGTTGGTTTAGTGTTCTGGTGAATGGTGCCCCTGCCAGCTTCTTCCCCTCCCCTAGAGGCCTCAGACAGGGCGATCCTATAACAACGTCCTTGTTTGCTCTGGCTGCTGACTACCTTTTCCGATCTCTTAACGGATTGATCATGTCTCGTCACAGCATGATTTATCACACGCGGCGTCATGGATTCCCTATATCCCACTTGTCTTATGTTGATGATATCATTATCTTCACTAAGGCAAGCAGGCCTGCTATGAGGAGACTTATGGACTGCCTTGAGGAGTATACAACTGTTTCTGGTCAGAAGGTGAATGTGGAGACGAATAGTTTCTTCCTCAGTGAGAAGCATGATACGTGGGCCCGTGACATTCTGCAGGTTGGGGGATTTCAGCGTGGCTCCTTTCCTTTCACATACTTGGGTGTCCCTATTTATAAGGGGAACCTGAAGTCGTCTATGTTCTTGGGGCTCCATCAGAGGATGAGTGAACGCATTCATAGCTGGTTCCATCGCCATCTCACCTTTGGAGGTCGCCTTACTCTGATCTAGAGCACGCTCTCGACCATTCCTCTCCACATCATCCAGATTATGGAGCCGTATGAGGTTGTTCTTCAGGAGCTTGAGAAGATCATGGCTAGATTTTTCTGGGGCTCCATCGGGAAGCAGAGGAAGATGCATTGGGTCAGTTGGAAGCAGATCTGTTTGCCTAGAGATGAGGGTGTTCTTGGCATACGACGACTCTCACACCTCGTGTTGGCCTTCAGCTACAAGCTCTGGTGGCGCTTTCAGGCTTGGGATTCCCTTTGGTCCAGGTATTTGTGGGCTAAGTACTGTCGTGGTACTTCCCCTTTACGTGTTGCTTATTCTGTGCATGATAGTCGTATCTGACTTCGCTTGTTGCATTATGGTATTTCTACGCATGCTTATATTCGTTGGTCTCTTGTGAATGGTCGGGTAGACTTTTGGGATGACGCCTGGCATGGGAATTTTCCCATGTCTGGGCTTCGTGTGACCGAGAGTCATCTCTCCCATCCCCGGGTGTGTGATTTCTGGCGTGATTCTGTTTGGGATATGGATGCTCTTTTTGCCTTGCATGTTTCGTGTGGTTTGTCTATTTCTATGATTGAGACCTTGAGCACTACATCGATTCTTGTGGGGGGTGAGGATGTTATGCGATGGAGTCTTTCCAGACATGGCGAGTTCTCCCTAACTTCTGCTTGGGAGCATGTTCGGCGGTGGCTTCCAACGCGTCCTCTGTTTGGTGTGATCTGGAACTCTTGTCTGGTGCCGAATGTGTCTGTGTTTCTTTGGAAGTTGTTGTTGGGGAGGATACCGGTGGATGTTGTTGTTCAGTCTCGTTCCATCTCATTGGTTTCCAGATGTTTGTGTTGTCGGTCTCCTCATATTGAGTCTCTCATGCATGTGTTTGTGTCGAGTGAGTCGGCGAGGTCTATTTGGACTCATTTTGCCTCTTGGTTCCCTGATGTGCGCACTCAAATGCACACGAGCACTAATATTACACATAGTTTAGGGCGCTGGAGACACTTATTTCCTCGAGCACGGAGCACACACATCAGTTTATTGATTCCATGTCTTATCACTTGGTTCATTTGGACGGAGAGAAACAGTTGCAAGCATCGCGGCTTTCCTTTCCATGCTTCTCACATTATTTGGCAGGTTACTCACCAGTTGAGGGTTCTGGTTACCTCCGGAAAGTTGCATTCGGCTGACTGGAGAGGCTATAGGCCCCGGGTTGACTTTATATCAGCTGCTGAGCCGGTCAGGAGGATTCTCAGATCACTCATGGTTCTCTGGCAGCCGCCGGAGGCACCATGGGTGAAGTTGGACACAGATGGCTCATTCGATGGGAGCACGCAGAGGGCGGCGGGTGGAAGCCTCATTCGTGATCACACAGGTGCCTTACTTGCAGCCTTCAGCACGCCTTTGACAACTAATTCGAGCTTTGAAGCGGAGCTTTTTAGCTTTGCTTCATGGTCTCAAACTGGCTAAGGATTTCTCCGAGCACATTTGGATCGAGATGCATGTTGTTGTTGTTCTCTCCTTGCTCACTTCGGGGAGATATAGTGCAGCCCACTTGCGACATACAGTGACGGAGATCAGACTTCTTCTTCAACAGCTTCAAACTTGTTTCTCTCACATCCACAGGGAAGGAAACCGAGCAGCGGATTTCTTAGCCCGGAGGGGAACTCAGACCCCGGGCATGATGGTTTATGATCTGACGACGGTGCCGAGATATCTTGTGGCACTAGTTAGGATGGACCAGCATGGTTATTCTAATTTCAGATTCCGTTATAGATAGATATTTTTTCTTTTGTTTTTTCTTTTCGTTTTCTCCTTTTATTGATTTATGTCCGTCTGTGGGCATTAGTTTGCATTTTTCCTTTTGTTGATTTTTTTTTTTATTTGGATGGTGGGTCACTTTGAGGCCCAACATCTTGTATTGACATTTTCATTTGATTGGTTATATACGGGTTGAGAGGTTGCCTAACTCCCCACCATCCAGGGTGTTTTGATTAAAAAATAAATAAATAAATCATTGGTACGAATATTTGCATATATCTCTTTACTACCAAAGTACTAATAAATAATATTCTTCCCTCCATTGCTAAAAAAAGATGAATGATTGAGTTTAGCACAGGTTTTCATAAAGTGGTTGAGTTTGTTGAGGGTCAAACATTTGTGTGAGGAAGATATAAACGTTCATTTTTTTTGGAATGAACCAAAATGGCAACATGTTTATCTTTTTTAGGGATGGAACTATGGAAGGAGTAGTAAAGAAAGCATCGATCCAAACCTAATAAGA
This sequence comes from Leonotis leonurus, assembly GCA_026898415.1. Taxonomy (NCBI): domain Eukaryota; kingdom Viridiplantae; phylum Streptophyta; class Magnoliopsida; order Lamiales; family Lamiaceae; genus Leonotis; species Leonotis leonurus. Next base: position 674,984 of record JAPKLX010000025.1, read on the forward strand.
TGAAGTTACTAGAACATCAATGCCCGTTTCTAGATATTTGAGGTGCACCTGCATCTCATTGCAGCATATCAGAAACCACTCTATGACTTCTAAATTTTAACACAAATTGTTATGCAATCAAACTTTATACTTTATTCTTGCACTTATATCAAAAACGGGCATGTCTGACCAGCTTTTTGTAAATTCAAGACCCGCTGCCCAAGTCCGCTCGAATATTTTCGTGCTTTTTAATCTAAAGCCAAAGAGTCCAAGGCTATTTTTTGGACGGGATGTTTAAGCCTAATTTTTTTCGAGCCTCTTTTTTTCAATCTCAAACCCATGTATTTTGGGCAAGCCTATCAAGCCAGACTATTTTACTAGCTCTCTGATATGAAACAAGCCAAACTAAAAGGTTTTAACAAAATAGTGGAATAGTTTTAACATCATTTAATACAATAGTGTATACTCGTTTAATTCTTTTATCAATCAAAGGTCCAAAACCGAACTCCAAATCAGCAACCAAGTATTATCTCTTGATTTGTTCTTTCTATAAAACCATGATTGCTTACAACACAAATTTTGATGATCATTTGGTCATAGAGTGATTTCATGCATTGTTGATAACAAAATGTTATTAGTGAAAAAGAATATCATAAACTAATAGAGAGAAATAAATAAATTCCATAATCACAATTTATTTGCTGCTCTGCTTTGCATTTATTGTTAACACCAACAATTCCATTCTCATAATTAATACAACAACTAATCTGGTGATTTTATATTTATTATAACAAGAATGCAAACAATGCGATCAATAACTGAAATCATATACTAGCATTCAATACCACTAGCATATATCAGTCAACTTATATTTACAGACAACTCTTGAGGCAAAAATTAAAGAATTTTGACATAAATACGTACGTAAACATATCCGTTCGATTAAATCTGGGTTGCTGATGAGGCAGAGGGCGCTCCAAAGAGGGTCATTAATGGAGGCTTTGTGGCTCTCCAGCTGGGTGGCGAAGCCACTGTCCACGACGGTGCAGCCCCCTGCCTTCTTTATCAACTCATGCAACACATCCTCCTCTTTCGCATTTCCCTTATGTCTCCCCATGTCTCTCTCAAACTTAAGAAAACAGAGAGGTCTGAATGTGGGGAATTAGGAGAAGAAGGGGAGCACGTTAAGTAGGTGCTTTTGTGGGGGCGAAGAAATGGCGTTGAGGTTGGCATGTCCAGAGCGAGGGTTTTGTGCTTTCACGTTCTTAGTTGCCTTGTCAACGTGACTTATTTCTTCTTCCCTTCCTTCAAATTAAATTCCCTTACTTTCCATTCAATGAAACAAAATAAAAATAAATAATCTCTATTTCCAATTACCAACCCCTTTTTCCTTTCCTTTATCATCTCTTCTTTTTATACTAAGGTAAATTTCAATCTAGATAGTTGAATTCAAGAATTCACTTCTTTAGACAATAACTTAGCTGATTCAATATCTTAAGGTCCTTAATTGGTTTCGGATGACATTTTTTGCCCTTTCTGCATTATTAATATAATCCGTATTGAATATTGCACACCCATGCCATGCACCCTACAAATGGATAACAACCGTGGATTGTCTATCTTAATTAATTTCGACTAAGATAAGATATATAATGCCACAGATCTACTACGTACGGCCTCTTCTCTTTGACATAGTATTCTATTCGATATATATATATAATTAATTGATAATTACTAATTGTCAAATGACGTCATATTCAGCATACCTCCTCAATTATGCTCTGGCAGTCAAAAATAAGTTGAATCATTCTTGTTGGGTTGGTTAAGAATATTAGGTAATAATGTCAATGCAATTTTTTTCTTGAGAATATATATCAATATATGTTTCATTTCATATATGACTTGAAAAAAGTGAACGCATGTTTGGTGATGAATAATTATTTAGCTTGTGAAACTCTGCTATATATATATATATCACATTTTATTTTACCTCAAAATATTTTGATTCAAATTTGATAAACGTAGTAATTGACCGAAACAAAGTAAAGCCTAACTTAGTAACTTACCAAAGAAAATCATAACGAAAATAAGACTGTAGTCTATAATTCAATTTTATAATACTCAGAGAAAGAAGCGTGAACACGTTTCTATTATCTGCGAAACAAAACTAACTGCCTATAATTAACGAAACAAATCAATCAGTCGTTTATTTAATCCTATAATCCTACAAACTAATATTACAACGTAAATGAACAAACGAGTTGTCTACTTCGAGCGAGCTGACAAACAAGAACAACGAGCTGAACTACATGCTCGTTGATAGTACAATTCTCAAAGAATTTTAAGGTTATATTTTAGTTTTTTAAGTAAAAAAAAAACTTAAAATTCTCAAAGAATTTTAATTACATAATCACCATTGAAAATGAATTCTAATTGATATTTTATATTGTATATTCATATATAGATGGGTAGACTTTTTTAAGCCTGACATTCCATTGACTCGTAAAATTTTTAGATGTATTTATCGAGTATGATTATTTTTATACCTAAAATATTGAAGTTGGTTCATACCAAAATCTCAAGTACTCTGAGTAGGCAGGTTGGATCAAGCATGTCGCGACAGCTTTATCCGTGATACACATGTTAATAAATAAATTATTACAAAATTCGATAGTTGATTAAAAATATTATTTTAACATTGGTATATATTATTAATCCAAATAAATTGAAAATCTTAGTATACAATTTGTGTGTGTATATATATAAGAAAGTTCAAATGAGAACTCTACCCTAGAAACATGAGAAACGATTTGATCCCTACATTATTAATAATCAATGAGTTAAATATAAAACCATATTTGTATTGTTTAATATAACAAAAGGTTATAAACGTGATTTATTTTATAGTTTTTGTAACTCTCAAACACCAAAATTATGGTGACCATGTTTTCATTAATTCATGTATTCACTCCATTAATTTATCTATTAAATTCATCATAATCATGGACATAAGATAACTCACACTCATGTTCTTTTATTTTCGGTTTCAGCATATTTTTTGAGCGAGAATCATGTATTTAATGTATAAATTATTTTTTCCCACTACATATGTAATCCTACATGATTATTGATTTGTTAGTTTCTCCAAATTGTGGCGTTTCTTTTATCTGTAATTTTAATATGCACTCTTTAGGTATGATTATTTCTATCATTTTTTCCGTATGTTCATTGATAGTAATTTTAGATTTACGCATTCATATTTGAGTTTTGATGATTGGGATTAGTTTTAGAGCACATATTTCATCATTTTTATTTATAGAATTGTTGGATGTTTCTTTAACTTGAATCAAATAAGGATGTAAATTTTATTAGTTTTTCTAACAATAACCTATGAGCTTATCATTTATATTTGTACATACTCGAATGTTTGTACAGGAAGTAGTGGTGTTAGAGTTGATATTTCGACAGGATCAACTGAGTATCATGTACCACATTGTTCTAAAAATTTAAAGCCTTATATTGGGCAGAAGTTTTGTTCATTAGAGGATGGAATACAATTTTATAGGGTGTATGCTTCTGCCACAAGATTCAATGTGAGGCTTGGACCCGTGAAAAGAACACCTAACGGAAAGACCATTATATGGAAGTTCGATTATTGTAATCTAGAGGGAGTAAAAAATGCAAAATGTGATGAGAAAGAAGAAAATATTGAAGTTACTAAAAAAAGAAGGCGTAGGGTGTCTACGAGAGTGGGATGCATGGCTCGTTTAGTGCTTAAGTATAGCATAAACGATGGATATTTGTTAAATATTTTGATGAGAGAAACTCCCATTATTTGGTGCCTAATTCTTATAGACATTTTATGAAGGATAATAGGAATTTAGACTTTCCACATCAAAATTTTATATTAACATGTGCTAGAGCCAATATTGGACTCATGAAGTCATATTTAAGGAAGTTGTTGGGGGTTACTCAAATGTGGGTTGTAATAGTGTTGATTTCAAAAACTTTTCATGTGATCTGCGTGCATATGTCGTTGGTGTGGATGCACAATTGCTTTTGGATAAACTTTTCAACAGACGTGAAGTGTGTTCAGCGTTTACATTTGACTATTGTGTTGACGAGCATGATAAGTTGACCCGTTTATTTTGGATTGATCTTATTTCACGGAAAAATTATTTCGCTTTTGGTCAAGCCGTGTCTTTTAATGCAACATATGAGACAAATAGGTAAACTATATAATTTTGATGTGATACATAGTTTAAGCAGTTATGTTATGCTAAATAATCATTGTTAAATCTGACAACATTTTTCTCAATTGTTTATAGGTACAATATGATCTTAACTCCATTTACAGGTAAGGACAATCATGGAAAATGTGTGACCTTCGGTGCATGCTTGCTTTCTAGTGAGGATGTAGAATCATATGCATGGTTGCTTGAAAAGTTTAGGTTGTGTATGGGAAATGATCCGATGATGACAATCACAGACCAAGATCCCGCTATAAATATTGACGTTAAACGGGCTCTTCCTAAAACACAACATCGTTTATGTATGTGACACATTATGAAGAAGGTAAAAGATTAAAATATGATCAAATGTTTCTTGAACAATTTAACGAAGTGGTTTGGTATAAATTTGTTGAGCCATCTGATTTAGAAAACCATTGGGAGAAAATAATAAATGAGTTTGGGTTGACTGATGATAAATGGTTTATGTCGATATGAGATACGTGACTGCTAGATTCTTGCGTATTTCAGAGATATTCCATGGAGCGGGTTGTTTAGGACTACCTCAATATCCGAAAGAGTGAATAATATCTTCAGCCAATATATTAACCCAAAATCTAGTCTAGTGCAATTCTTTATGAATTTTGAGAGTGCAATAGATTGTCAAAGGCATGCACATGATCAGATGAATTGTGTTGATGAATCTTCATTGCCAGATACGCAGACTCCATTGTTATTTGAGAAGTAGACTACTAATATCTACACAATTGCGGTATTTCTTGATGTGGAAAAGACTATATAATCTGCAAATAACTTTTGCCGTCTTCTTAGCATCTCAAATAGTGAGGGTATTTTTGTGTTTGGAGTTGACGATGGTCTAAACATTTTCGAGGTCAACTACAACAGGTCGGACGAAACCTTTACGTGTGCGTGCAAGAAATTTATTGCCGACAGATTATTGTATCGCCATATATTTTCCGAATTCAAGAACCTCAAGATTGATTCTATTCCAGCAAAATATGTGGTCTCTCGATGGACTAAACGTGATAAAAAAATCAGATGGTAAATACAATAAAACAAATTATACAATTTATTAAAAAAAATTACATTTAACCAAACATAAGCAAATTAGATATAGCAAATATAAAAAATAACCTCAACAAATAGAAGATAATAAAAAAGCCACATGCTTAAAGTAAATAAACACTATTGTATCTACTTAAGCAAATGAGACTCCATCACAAAGCAAACCATATGTTTATTTGCGAGCATGTTCTATTTGCTTAAACAATACATTTATCAAATAGGATATAATATAAGCTACTCAATTTGTTTATTGCTCACAAAAATGTGTTCATTAATTAACAATATTGTGTATAATGTGTTTATTGCTTAATATGTGTTTAGCAAATACTCCCTCCGTTCCTTAAAAAGATGTATTTTTTGTCATTTTCGTCCGTTCCTTAAAAACATGCACCTTCTATTTTTTGGACATGGTACCACCTTTATTTTACTTATATGCCCCTAATTTTACACATATTTGCATAATTTACCATAAATTCTTTATTTAATTATTTGCTTGATTAAAACCAAGACAAAACTTAATTAAAAACTAAAACCTAATTAAAGTCTATCTATATCTCTCTACTTCATCTCAATGTCATTTAATTAAACCCTATCTCTAAAATTAAACTCTAACTCTAACTATGTATGTGGCGCAGCTATCTCTCTATCTTCTTATCTCTCTACTTCCTCTCAATCACCAAGAACCCTAATATTTCAATATCGACTTTGCTACATAATCATCATTGTCTTCCTCCTTACAACCTCCCCTCTACTGTCAAAAAGTATTTCCCCTACCGTGTTCTCGTCTGAGACCGAAATCCCAACGCCCATTTGTTTGACAGCCGATTTTGATCCCCATTACGATTGGTCTGCAGATTTAAGTGGATTTGAGGTCAGCGAGCCCTTCTCTGACACAGTGGTGCTGGAGACTCCCTTCTCTGAAACAGTGGTGGCGGAGACTCCTTCTCTGACACGGTGGTGGCGGAGACACCACATCTGGAGATCTATTATTCTCGTCTAAGTAAGTCGTTCGATTTTGACCTCCTATATGATTAGGATGCAGAGTATGCAAAATTAGAGGCCAGGACGGGTTGGAACGACGCTGTGTTGCCTCCCTCTCGTCTTCATAAATGTGATAAGCTTCATATTCTAGTGATTTACTATCTCATTGTGCTAAACCTTCCTGAATATCAGCTTGGTATATCTCAATCTATTTTATTGTTGGCTTGGCTTCTTGATTTGTGGTTTTGCTACTTGATTTGGGGTTGGATCCCTTTGAATTGATATTACTATTGCATGTTGGTTTTTCTTTAAGATTTGAACTGATACTATATTGCATGTTTCTTTCGTTGGTTGTTTCTCTCAAATTTGAGCCGATAATGCTACTGATCTTGTTGGTTGGGTTATTTTCATCTGATTCAGTGAAGTTTTTGTAAGATATGAACTGATACTACTACTTAATGTTTAATGTGGGTTTGTTTCCATCTGATTTGGGATTTTTGTCCCCCTCTTATTTGAACTGATACTACCATTTGATGCTTAGTTATAACATGGTTACATTTTAATGGGGAGTCTATGATGATTTATTATGCATAATGTTGAGGCCAATGACTACAAAATGTTTAAGCAACCACTATTGAATTAACTCCATAGTTTGGACGCATAAATATATTTTAAAGAGGCCTTCAGTTTACTTGACTATTTACTTAGAGAGATTAAGCTTTCTGAAAACAGATTGCTTAGTTGTGACAAACCAGATCGATGACCAGATCGATCTTGTTCTGTCCAAACAAAGACTCTCTGGTGAATAACACTAGGTGGAGATCAAGAGTAATCTTATTCTCTAGCAGAGCGTTGTGTGCGGAAAATGGTGGACTTAGTCAGTGCTCTTGTTTAGAAAACTTTTTCAAAAACTTAACAAAGTATTTAGCAGATCGATTAAAAATGCAGTTTGAAATGAGTGTGCAGGTTAGTGAATAAAACAACTGGAATTTAAATGCAGAAAGTAAATAACACAGCTGTTTACGTGGTTCGCGAAACCCCCTACGTCCACGGTCCAATCCAAACTGGATTAGATATCCACTACTAGGATACTCTTCTTATTTATACTCGTTGAGAACGAGCCACAAGTTTCAAACACAATCTGGTTGAAACTTATGCACGAATAAGGGTCATGTCCCTTTACAACTTACCGAAAACTACTATAACTGGATCTCTTCAAGTTAATCCACTAGAAAACTACTAGCTAGTGAAGATCTCCTTCCTTCTTCTCGATAAGATAGACTTGAATCGAGTTGATGTGATTTCGATCACGAACGGCTTAGAACATGATCTGGTGAGTAGAAATCTTCTCGAGTGAATGCTTTTGACGGGTGAGATGATTATTGAGCAGAGTAACAACTTGTTCTTATATTCTTCCAGTCTTTGTTCTAAGTTTTTATAGGTATAGAATTTGAAATTCTAACTGTTGGGCTTGATTGGTTTGGAGTAAATGTGATTTACCAATCAAAGATAGCGAATCCCTAAATTATCTCCTCTTGCCTTTAATAAATATGGAAAGCAGATCGTTAATAAATATGGAAAGCAGATCGTTGAGAGGTACTACTTTCCTTCTTCGCGTATGGATTGATTCTCCTTCCATTTTTGATAGCTTGAATGATGTGGCAATGAGTTTGGGATTCTTCATCATTTAATCTGGTCAAAACCCGTGATTGCCAATTAACTGATAAATGATCTGATATCATCTAGTTCAACTCCAAACATCGATCTGGTCACACCAGATTAATATCCATCTGGTCAGCAGTAGATCTGGCCTTCAGAAAAATATGCTCCAAAGCATGGTACAATCTTCTGTGAGTGTTCTAGCAATATTTAATCGAGTGACCATCTGATAGATCATCTGCTTGCTTCAATCTGCTGTTGATCTGGTTCACGAACTAGAGAAAGATAGAGTGACTTCTATAGGATGAGATCCTTTACATGTTAAGTCCTTTTTCTAATCTGAACTAAGATCATTTTCTCTATCAGATTCACTTTATAATGTAGTGATCTGGTACATGTAGAACATAATGAAATCTAGCAAGACAGAATGTAATCTACGTGTGTTTCGAAAGAACATCATCAAAACTAAAATATTGAGGGGTTCTCAACATCTCATATTTGAACTGATACTATATTGCATGTTGAGTTCGTTGGTTGTTTCTCTTAGATTTGAGCTGATAATGTTACTGATCTCATTGGTTGGGTTATTTTCATCTGATTCAGTTATGTTTCTGTATGATATGAATTGATACTACTACTTGATGTTTAATGTGGGATTGTTTTCATCTGATTTGGGATTTTTTCCTCTTATTTGAATTGATACTACCACTTGATGCTTAGTTATAGCCTGGTTACATCTTAATGGGGAGTCTATGATGATTTATTATGCATAATGTTGAGGCCAATGACTACAAAATGTTTGAGCAACCACTATTGGATTAACTTCATAGTTTGGAGGCATAAACATATTTTAAAGAGGCCAATGATGATAACTTTTGCAAATAAACTGAGAAATAAGTTCATTACATATTTAGTTCAATGATAAGTTTACAACTGAACTCACATGAACTTACAAAAGTGTTTCAAATTCAAAAAGTAAAATCAACAAGCCATTTAAACTTACTGCATCCCATAATAGGTCATTCGTGGTCCAATGTCATAACTCGATCTGCATTCATTCTCAGGTAACATTAGATAGTTAATGGAGTCCATTACCAACATGTCATCCACCACTATTGCTTATAGTAGTATCCTCATTGCTTCTAGTCTTTCTTGATATATGAGGGATTTTGTACCCATTTCCTCCCTGAATCTTCATGGTTTCTACAAAACAAGACTGCAGAGTGAGGAATACATGATTTAGCTTTACTGGTGAATGAAGAAATAACATTGCCAAGAAGATCATCCATTGTCTTTGCTGATTTTTCATTTTGTAAGCTGTCAATTGCTCTGAAATAGCCCAAATCATTGACAATCATGTCGGGGCTGTTTGGTGGTTGATTTATCATTGTGATCTTAAATCCATCACTGCATCTTACTGCAATGAAGTGTGTCTAAGTGTGGTTTAGCATTGTCTTGTTGTATGATGATCTATTTGCTTCTTTCATTGGGCCACTTGGATTTTATTGCAGGAAATCTTATACCTGAAACATTATCTGAATAAAATGTCAAGCTCTTATACTTGATCTATGAGACATTTCTTTACTACTTCTTTGGTTATGGAATTGATTAGTTTGGTCTCTAGCGTCCCCCTTTGTCTGTCCTTACTGATCCGTTTGGCTGGCTCTTTACTTGTGAAAGGAAAAATTCATATTTTTTGCATTAAATGTGCATGCACCATTTTCTGCAAAAGTTGGTCTCCCAACTGCACACATAAACATAATCTTAGTGTTAAATCACTTTGATTTTGTTGACCGATATGTCTCGATCTCATGAGGTAGGAGATAATATCTCTCAGTGCATTTGGTCATGTAAAACCATTTTTCATCAATGTGCACAACATTATCCATCTTTTGAAAATTGATTCATTCATGTTATTATTGGATAGGGTTGAGGTTGCTCAAGCAGAAGTTAAGTCGTGCTAACTTGTCTGCATGAGTCAAATTGGGTTTGAATGCACTAGTATGTGGCTTCATCATCTCCGGTTGAATCCATCTCCACATATTGGTTTGATCCCCTTAACTTGTTAGCAATTTTTCTGATGTTACTTCTCTCTTTCACAAAAAGTGACTTCACCTTTTCTGTATCTAGTTGTAATCTGTCTAAATGAACACAACCTTTCTTCTTACTTTCCTCAAATTATACTAACTGACCAGCTTCAACCTTTTTCTTTAACTCACTCCATATTTTTTAGATTGTTCTCTTACACAGACTGAATTTTGATGTTGCATCTTTCAACGTACCTGACCGAAGCTTTCCGTTGCAATGATGTAGAAGAAGATACTAAACAACCTCGTTTTTTTTTGCTGTTGTGTGATATCCTTCTTCCCCTTAAGCATTACTAATGTTATCAAGGATTCTGAAAACACTTATTATTACCTTTAATCAATTCATGTCTAATTAAATAAAGGAGACATGCAAATCAAAAAAAAATGCAAATACAATTTTTAGCATCATCCAAATTGTTGCTACCGATAGAATTGAATGTAAAAGTATGAAAATCACATAACATGTATCTACTTTCATCTTCTTCCTCCCTCTTCTTAGTGTCGTATCGAAATTTGTAGAATCTGCACTTTCAATTGCAAACAAAAACTCTATTGCTCGATTTAACAATACATACGATGCACAAAAACAATAATTTACAATGTACATTTTCTTCATTATTGCATATTAAACTATTTGATTTCTTGTTGATTGTGGTGCAGAAACCGCATCGTCTGCAAAAATCATGTCGTATTCCCTTTTTAGGTAAGAATCTTATTATTTATTTTCTTACTTATTTTCCCCTCTCTATTGTATTTAAGAGAATAATATGCTTAATGATATAATATCTAGTGTAACCAATATCTTATCTAGTCTGTCTATTACTAGTGAATCTATGGCTAATATAAGTTCCTAGGTTATTACCAAAGGGGTGGTTTTCATTAGAATGTAGATCATATAGAAAGTGACTTTTGAATAAAAAATAGGAATGATCTCAACCGTTACATTTAGTAGATTAACGGTTATGTTTTATCTAGATTTATTAGTTTTTAAATAAAAATATTCCATAAATATTATGATAAGGACATTTATGTAATTATAATATGATAGAGAAAATAATCAATTCCCCTAATTAAGGAGGTGATATGCGGTTATATTGTATGTGATGAGAGAAAAAACATTTTGTATATATGAAACCTAGATTTGTCCTTAAGCCCCGGCGCCGCCCCCTTCTCTCTCTCGAATCTCGACTCCAACCCAACCCAACCTTCACACAGCGCTTCACGCCGACGCTTCACCATTATGCGACCGTGTTCAGAAGAGGGGCAGAATCGTTGAGGAGGAGAGTGCAGCCAGGAGTCAGAGCAATAATGGGGATGACGGTCAAATCTTGGAACTCCAGCATATTTCATTCCCTATCTTTGATGACGCCAGAGAGATTGTTGCTCGAGTGATCAAGGAAGTAAACCTCGGGAGGGCGGTGAATCCCGTCGAAATATTTTTGTCTCTTTTGATCTAAACGGCAATGGAGTTCTCAATTTTGACGAGTTTGAGATCATGATGTAGTGATTCTGTTGTTGCTAAAGGTTAAAACTAAGATTGCATTGTCATATACGTGGAAATTGCAATGTTATTTTGTTTAATAATATTTTGTGTCACCACACAAACATGTGAATTGCATTAATATATGCATGTAAATTACATTGACATTTAGAATAGAATAAAATATTCCAGTACCAACCAATTTATAATTTTTTACAGACTATAATGCAACAATAAATATAACGTAATGCATCAGACATTTGATTGTGAATCAAAATGACGTAAATCGATATTGCATAAGGTGAAGAGGTTTCAGTTGTGTTTCTCAATTAAAATTCATGTAAATCGAAATTAGGGGATTTTTCAAATATTTTTGGAAGATTATGTTATCCCATAAATTTCTTCAACTATCAAAAATTTAATGATAGTACAATATATATTTTTCTAATGTAAATTACGTAACTATACAATGCAATACTACATATATATCTAATGCAAATTACATGACTGTACAATGCAACAATAAACAAACGGCGGTTGAGAAAAGTTTTTCTCTTTCCTATTGCGGTTCCGTAATTAGTGAGAATCAAATCAATTTGAATATTACCCCAGAAACCGCCAACTATGATATGGACAAATTCACAATGCAACACGCCGAAATGTCTACTTTTCAAAAATTAAGGATTTAATCTCGACCATTAGATCTATTATATAGATGCACCATATCAATTCTTATTTTTTATCATTTATCCATTTTTTACCTTTTCACAACCCGAACATAATAAATAACTATAATTTATACATTTTCAAACTTATATGAATTTTACTTATGATATTTAATTAGTTTATGTCGAGCTTATTTTAATTGTAGTCAAGGTCGCTCCCTAATTTAATAGATATGAATAAAATTTTAAGTCAAGAAATTATTATTAATGTTTTTATGTTGGATAAGAATTTATAATTACTTTAACTAGATATTATAACATTTGGTATAATCATTAATTATATTAGTTAGATATTATTATTAATGATTTGAGTTTTGATTATTGTTAATTTTATTGGGCTTTATGATAGAGGTGTAATATGCATATATAGTCCATTTCAAGATTTAACCCAACTAAATAACATTCTTATAAAAAAATAATGTTTAGTAAAAGTCATCTATTGATATGAGATAGATATATTTTATATTTTATGTTGTAGTTATCTCAATTACACCGCCTTTCTTACCTCTATTAATCGATATCTCTTAACAGATATATCAATATATGTGTGTATAAATAGAATCAAAATCACAATTTTTCACGTATCTCAAATAAAGTTCTACCCATAATCAACCATTTCCTTCTACCCGAAAACGAATTCATTCAGAAGTCAAACCAAGAAAGCTCATCTCAATATTTAACTCACAGTAAGTATTTAGTAGCTTTCTTTATTTTGAGAAGTTCTTCCAATTTATAGTTCTAACTTCCAGTAATTTTATTTCAATAATAAAAAAATACTTCAAAACTGAAATATGATTCATAGTTCAATTCTTGTGGGAATAGGTATGAATTTGAATATTCCATTACAATACAGAAATAAGTAAAAGAAATTATGAAGTATAAATAATAATTTTCTCTGCATCATAAAATTTTGTTGAGTCTTTAGAAGAATTGAAATTGGGTTATATTGACTCACTGAGTTGAGGGGTGGTAGTTGATGGGTGAATGAAGGAATATGTGGCTGCAGCGGCGGTTCCGGCTGCCGGCCGTTCGGCCAAGAGTGTGATGAGGGCGGAGAGGGAGACGGTGATGGTAGCTGTTGGAATTAAGAGAAGAAGAATAGTGTGTGAGGAATTTAATGTTTCTGCTGGAACTAAGAGAAAAGAAATGAGGAAAATAGGGGGAATGAAGTGATGTCTGCAAATTTTTAGAAATATAGATGGAGAAGAAGAAAGGTGTGGATTCATTTTGTTTTGTTTTTTTTTTTCTTCTCGTAACAGAAAACTAAGAAGAAGGGGGAGAAGGGGATAATGAGGATGAATGAACTAATTAATATTTCATTTAGAATTATAAGGTTGGCCTTCACCATTATTAGTGGACTTTTATTAGACTTGAATATTAATTATATTAAGTATTTAAATGTGTTAATATTTTTAATTAGGTTTTTGGGCTCATGCTATTTATTTTAGCTTGAACCATTAATTCATTAGTAATCTTATTAAAATTTAATTTAAGATTAAAGAATTAAGTTAAGTATTAATGTTTTCGCGTTTTTATGAAGGTAATAATTACCTCTAAAATGTTTAACTTCTAAGTTTTGTTCATTATGATGAAGATTAAGATTTAAAATCTATTTAGAAAATAAAAATTAATTATATATATATATAATATAATAATTACTTTAAGTTTAATTATGAAATTCCATTAAGGTATCTTTAATATCATGTGACCTAGGTGCGACGCGACTAAGACGTTGGTGATATTTTAATTTCTCGATTTTCAGTTCAAGGTTAAGGTGTGTTGATCTAATTCAGTTATGCAGTTGATTATTATTGTCCATTTTAATATTATGTGTTTAGCCATATGTGTGATTATGAAATCAGTTGGTGATGAGTAAGAGCTATTTTAAAATTGTCTCATTTTGCTCTCACTTCAATTATTGCGCAATATTTATGTTATGTCGCCAGGATCCCGTAAATAGGGTTCAGGACGTCACAGTCCTTGATTATTCACAGTGCAAATCAATTATGCTATGTCATGATACCATATGTGCTTACCGTTTTATTAACTTGGACAATGTTAGCATATGATCTCACACTGAGTATACTTTTTGTATGCTCATGCCCCACTTTAAACATTTTCAGGTACTTGAGTTCGGAGATGCGTGGCGTGTCGAATGACGTACCAGTTATTGTACATTATGTTTCCGCATGTATACTAAGTACTTCTTATTTTGGAAATGTTTTAAAATGTTGACTTATATTTTTTGGACGGATTATATATTACGATATCTGCATCATGAATTATTGTTATCATGATTTGTATGTATATTGAAAGTTTTGCTATGTTTGTTTGGTTCAAATGTTTTTGTTAGGTTGTGCAAGATATATATAAAGAAAATTATTATATAGTTTTCTGCATTCAAATGTTTTAAAAATATATATATATATATATATATATATTTAGTTTATTTAATTATTATTGGAGTTAGGGTGTTACATACCTAAAATCACTCATATATATAATTTATTATTTTGTCTCACTAGCTATTATACAAGCGTATTTATTTGTAGTTGTGCTAACTAGGAATGTATTGTATCCATACTACTGCAATAATAATGTAATAATAAAAATTAGGAGAATGTCAATCTGGTTCATATACTTCTGAGTTTGTCTCAGTCGATAAACAGTTAAAAATACAACAATTATTTGAAAAAGCTCCTTTACACTATTTTGAAAATTACATTGACTTAGTAGTATTAATATGTACAATATAGGATATTACATTTGCTCAATTTAAAAATTCGTAAGCATATTTTTATACTCGATCTCATAAATACATATAAAATTTGCAGAGAATTCTATTAAATGAAAGTCGCACACATATTTTGGAGTCGAAAGTTATATTTTCTTGATTATACAATATGTGATTGGTTTAATTTGCTAGTTACAAGTCCTACAATGAACTAAAAATATAACTTCATGGCTTTGCAACTTTATTCCTTACAGAGAAACAAAATCGTGAAATAAAAGGGAACATACGAGAATATATAATTAGTAGTATTATATTGATAAAAATCATTTATATCAACCAAGGGAGACGTCCAATATATAAACTTTGACAAAATTAATTAATTAGTCATGATTGAAATAAACATGATTGGAAATTGACAATGAATCCTTACTAGCTAGTATAATATGGACATATAGTAACCACACACGTCAAAAAATTGTCATTTACTTGCCTACTTTTTTCCATATCAAGACAATTAATTATTCAATCAAAACACACACATATAGATTCATAACAAAAAACTTTAAGTGATATATGTGAAAATTTACCAATTATTTATTTTAATAAATGAAAGATTGTGAGATTTTTTTAAATAATTTATTTAAATAAAAGTATAAATAATCTTAAAAATTAATTTTAAATAGATAAATGAGATAGATTCTTTTTCATTAGTAAATAAATAAAAATCACATATATGAACTTAGAGTATATATGCATATTTTCATTAATTATATATATTATTTTGTAAAATTATAATATTATAAATTAGTAAATTAATAAATATAATTTTATAAAAAAAATTAATTATTGATAATACATAGAATAGAAAATTAAAAAATATAACTATATTTATAAGTAGTTCTTTTTATTCATTGAAAGTGTCATAACTTGTTAATATTGATTTTTTTTTTTTACATATCATATATCAAATTAAACCTCTTTTTGTACCATTTAATTCAAGATACATATTGCACGTATTTTTACTAATAAACTAATGAAATAAAATATTTTAAAAAAATAAAATAAAATTTGTAGAAAGAGAAAAGGATAGTTACTTTTTATTATAGAATTGAAATTAGTAATTAATATATTTAATTGTTTAATTATCAATGTCATTGAAATTGAAGTTAATTGCAAAATTACCATTGCAATTGATTTCAAATTGGATGTTTGGTATTATATATATATTATATATATGTGTGTGTGTGTGGTTAGGTTCATACAAGAAAGAAACTATATGTGAGAAAATGAGAATGAATCTAGACCTTTTATATATAGAGAATTAATGGTTGAGATTAATTGGATTTAATATAAATATTTTCTTTATTGTAGGAACATTGAAGTTATTTTATAAATGAAACTTATTTTGCAGCTGAAATCACAACCATCGATTTAAGATCTTTTTTAATTTCTCACATGTGGATCATTTCTTATATGATTCAAAACATATATTTATCTATATATATATATGTGTGTGTGTGTGTGCAGATGTAAATAGATTTAATTATCTATAATTTAATATAAGTGGATGTAAATAGTTCTTTTTTATGTAGTATGTCATTCGTCCAGCTATTTATGTCATGTTTTGATCTCCAACTATTTATGTCATGATCAAAATTATGAGAATTTTTTAATCAAAATAGTACATAAATAGTGGGGTACCGTGTAAGGAAAGCTAGTTGGAAAAAAAAGTTAGTCATTAGTGTAAATTACCACATTGTCATCTTCTCTGGGTTTTTTTATAATTATTTTTAATTGCGATGCATTCAATTAGTGCACAAGGCACAGATTTTGTATTGGTTGATGTGTGGAGCTGGTTGAGTTGGGCTTGACTTTATGGAAATACCGGTGAAGGTTCAGGCCTATAAAATTGCAGGCTCAGTTAAAAGCCCATTTCATGGGAAGACCCGGTCCAGTTGAACTCAACCCCAACCCATCTGCTCATTCATCGGGTATGCATTACTGGACTTTTCATGAAAATGTATCAAAATATATACTGTTACAATGAGACATTATGGACGTGTCTGGTTTCATCGATAAAATTGATAGGATACAAAAAATCTAACATTAACCCTAAATTTTTTATACTATATTTATCAATAACACTCCACAACTTTCACAGTTAAATCATCCAAATAAAATATTAATTTTTTTCTCTTCCACTTCCACCTATACCGTTCATAACATAACTCATTTTCACAACATTTCTACTTCATCCATGACACCAATACACAATAAAATATTTTTTTTTATTTTCATTAATTGTATATTATATATATACACATATATTTAAAATAAATAATTATATTATAATTATTATTTAAAATTTTTAATTTATGATTATAATAATTAATTCTTTCATAAGTTTAAAATAAACAACGAATTTATTAATTCAGTACCAAATCCATATTGTTGGATTATGAATTAATTCATAACAAATAAATAGAAAAAGAGTATGAAGGCTCCAAGAGATTTGGAGTTCATAATCTTGAGCATGACAATCAAATGTAATCGCGAGAATAGTTTGGCCTTAGTCTCGCTGGCAAAGCCTGCAAAACAAGACCGGAGAATGGTTGGAGTTCTTCGGGGAGAGACTCCGAGCTTAAGTCAGCGTGTTATAGACTTGAGAATAATGCAAGTATGCATGTAAATTATTAGTGAGTGTTTAGAATGAAGCTAACCTCAAGCAATGAAAATTGATGGGGTACATATAGTATAGGAAATAAGGGTAAAAGGGTAATGTTACCTAGATAACAACCTTTGATACCATAGTACAAATTGTGGAATCCTCTCCAATAGCGTTGAGTCACATCAGCCGTGGTCCCGGGGGATTGGCAGGACACCCTCCACGTGGCAGGTAGCTATCCTGGCGCATGTTAGTAAAGTTCTGACATGTGTAAGGTTGTTAGGTCACGCTCCTTGCGTTGATCCAAACCTGCAGAGGCCGTATGGGCCTGTAGAAAGGTCTTCCAGCTCAAGCTCATTATCATATAAGGTCCAATAAGAAAACATAGAGTCCTTCCAGCAGAGCTCTCTACAGAACTCGTTAGTTTTACCCTTGTTAGATCTTGTTGCGCATAGCCCCTTGGCCCTGCACTTCAAGACCTCTTCTTTACTCGAGAGCTCAACCGATCCAGACCTATGATAATTTAATAAAATAGCTCATATTATAAACTATGCTGATATTTATCTATATCACATATGAACTGTATACATAATTGAAACGAAATAAATCAAAGTACAAATAGATGCATTAGATAACAAATTACAAAATCAATAAATAAACCACATTGCAGATTAATTATTAATGCCAAATTTTTGCCATACATGATCAATCAAATTGTCTTTCAGGAGATCATGTGCTTCTTGATTGCAAAGTTGTTATTTGTTCACCATATATTAAGAAATGAAATATATGAATATGTCACTCTATTCATAGAATTGAGCTTCTTTGAAAAAATTATTTGGATTCATAATTTCAGACATGAAATAAAATTGAAATATTGAGAAATATGTGAGAAAATAGATGAAAATTAATTGTGCTTCAAAATATATAAATATACTACTCTATTTATAGAGAATTTAAAATTATAAAATTTCATATATTTTTATTAATATTATTTAAAATAATTAATGTATACAAATCAAAATTAATATATTTGAGTATCTAATAATATGGTGTCAAGTGTCACTATATTATTGGATAATCTAATTTGATATGAAGGTTGACCGTCCAACTCATAACTTGAGTGTCATCCTTTTCTTTGTTATTTTGATTTAATATTTAAGTACATTTTTTTTGGCATTTAGCAATGGTGTTTATGAATAAACATAGCCTTACAAACCGTAGTTAAAAAAAAAATTACTCTTGTTTACACTAAAACTTGTCTAATTTAGTGGGAGAGGCTGAATATTAGATATCTAAAAAACATTTATTATCTAGAAAGAGCAGTTAAAAAAGTATACCTCAATGGAAACAACAAAAGCTCGTGAAGCATGGCCTGACCACATCCAAACAAACTCATACCAAGCTTGCCTCTATATATCTACTAAACTTTCCACATGCTAATCGTACTTTCTTCAAGATTCAGATTTTTTTAGCTCCATTTAGAATAAATATCAAATTAATATTCCTATAAATCCAAAGTTAGTTTTATTCCCATGCATTAGATCAATTAAAGTGAAGATGCCGCAGTACTGTGTAACTGGGGGAACTGGACTTATTGCAGCTTATTTGATCAAATCTTTGCTCGAAAAGGATCATACTGTAATAGCAACCGTCAGAGATCCAGGTACAAATACATTACTAGTTTCAATCCTAATTTCCTACGCTTTTACATGAGGAGTGTAGTTCATTCTTACACCTTACGTTTTCTTTGCCATATATCAGAAAACATAGAGAAAATAGGCTATCTCCTGCAGTTTAATGGAGCTAAAGAAAGGCTCAAGATTATGAGAGGTGACTTGTTGGAGGAAGGGAGCTTCGATGCCGCCGTGGAGGGGGCTGAGGGGGTGTTCCACGTGGCATCTCCGGTGCTTGTTCCCTATGATGATAATATAAAGGCAAGTACATGTAGACTATATATATATATACACACCAAATTAGATTTATAATTTAATTCATGTGATGTTTGTTTTGTAGGAAAATTTGATCGATCCATGCATAAATGGTACCCTAAATGTGCTAAAATCATGCAAGAAAGCTAGCAGCGTGAAAAGGGTTGTGTTAACCTCATCTTGTTCTTCGATCAGATATAGATTCGACGCGGAACAAGCGTCGCCGCTCAATGAATCTCACTGGAGTGATCCAGAATACTGCAAAACCTACAACGTAATAGCCTAACTTTTGGTGCATTTATGCTAAAAATTTGATAAAGGATTCGAGTAATGTTATGTTTTGCAGTTGTGGTATGGTTATGCCAAAACAGTAGCAGAAAAAGAAGCTTGGGCTTTTGCTAATGAAAATGGGATTGATTTAGTGGTGGTCAACCCATCATATGTGGTTGGTCCTTTGCTTGCTCCTCACCCAACTAGTACAATGCTACTCATATTGGCTCTAATAAAAGGTTGGATATCATAACAAACTACTACTTACACAAAATCTGTATTGAATGTCTAAATATTTTCACTATGATATATAGGTGTTAGAGGCGAATATCCCAACACGAGAGTAGGATTCGTGCACATACATGATGTTGTGAATGCACATATTTTAGTCATGGAACAAAGAGAAGCTTCTGGAAGATTCATATGTTCAAGCACAGTGGAACATTGGTCAGAGATCATTCAAATGCTGAGGGCCAAATTTCCTTTTTATCCCTATGAAGATAAGTAAGTGTAACGTTCCATATCCAATTATTTCATGATCACCTCACAAAATACCTCTATATCAACTTCCTTTTACTTAGTTGAGTATTATTGGAGAAGATGTTGAAATAAAATATGAGTTTTATTTTGAAAGTAGTACTATGAACCTCATGTACATCTCTCTTAACCCTACCAAACTCCTTTCTCTTGTTTAATTTATTACTAATTTGTTTATTAATTTTGTTACAGGTGTAGCAGTCAGAAGGGGGATGATAATCCACATAGTATGGACAGCAGCAAGTTAGTTAAGCTGGGGCTTCCTCCTCTCAAAACACTAGACCAAATGTTTGATGACTGCATTAAGAGTTTCCAGCAAAATGGCTTTCTTTGAAAGAATAAAATATCAATTGAAATTAATTAGATTAATCATGTCTTTTAATTTCAGTCTGTTTCATGATTACATGTTGAGGAACAAAATAAATCGAAGATTTTCTACTATCTAGATATTTCGCTCTTTTCAGCTATAACAAAATGTTAACAATTATTAGAATGAAATTTTACTCTTGTCAAATGGATAAATCTTGATTGAGATAACTAATCTTTAGTTTTTCTTAATTATTTGATTGGATCTTAAAGTAACTCCAAAGTTCTGACTCATCCATGATTTTTTGTAAATCACATTCTATTAGCTAATTTAATTAGTTGTAACATCATCCATTTATATTTGCAGTTAAATTAATGGCTTAATGCAATGAATTAAGGGATAGAAAAGGGAATTCAGAATAGAGGTCTGTTGCTAATCAACCATTCTTTGGGCCAATTTTTCTATTAAAAAAAAAGGAATTTTAATTTGATAAAGACATAACATACACAGAGATATGGGCCTACTAATGTTCAAAAATCAAAACTGTCAGGCCCAATCTCATTAACTGTGAATTGATACAAGGCACTTTATTATAATTATATAATGAAAATTCTAAATCAGCTTTTTAAATCAAATTAAATATTTTTTTTTAAGAAAAAGCGATTTAACCTCAGTCCTTCCATAGGAATGGCGAATCTAGATTAAAAGCATATAAACACACTTTGTCGATTCAACAACTCTTAAAAGATATTAAAGTAAATTTACAAGTTGCAATAGCAAAACTCACTTTACCGTACGATTTGTATGGAGCAGGAATCATGTAGCCCATGCATGTTATGTGCTCCCTTAAAATGAGTATCCAAGGATTAATTTTCTTATGATGGCCCACAATACTAAGATTACAATAAAATCTAGAGTTGGTCAATAGAAATTAAGAAAGAAATGATTCTTCTACTTTACTCAAGACAAGAATTTAAATATATTTGCAAAAATTTTAAAGTAGGGGACCGACAATGATGTTAGGCCAATCAAGAGAAAGTCAGCCTGTGATGGCGCTAATTAATTTCATGCTTACTTTTCGAGCTCTCTAACTTCAACGAATTTAATTTTATTTGAAAATAATTTAGGATACATATATTCATGAGCATACAAATCAATTAGAACTTGCTAATGGTTACTCAAATTGGGCTATATTATAAATAATGGATATAATTAAGTGGGCATTATTCTGTAATTTTATCTATGCAACTATGTTAACTTTCATCCATAAAAATACACTAAAATAAAGTTGCCCATCTCTATTTTCCGCCTAAAATTACCTCTAGAGTTCAGCTTTATTAAATATTTATATTTTTTCAATATTATTCTTTTTTTTAAATATTCAATATTATTCTTTGCTATCCTAATACTAGAAGTTTTATTAATTTTGGCCTCTTGCACTAGAATTTATAAGTAACATCAATTTACCCAACAGTTTTAACAACTCATTCTATTTTCAATCTTCCAAAACTTAAATGCAGATTAGATCTTCTTTAAGAGTATGTCCCTTATATTCAATCAGTCATTGATGAAATAGACCAAATTGAAGAAAGTTAAGAGACATGTATATTGGAAGAGAGAAAAGAAAAGCATGAACTGCATGTGTTGGAAATAACTGCTCATATACTACTATTTTCAACGCTAGCCATATATATGCTTTACTAATAAGTAATACCAACCGATGGAGAAATTAAAATCATAGTAATAAATGAAAAGGAAGAAGGAAAGTAATGAGGCATTATGAAATTAGTGGATGGGTAGTGGTGTCACAGTCCACCATCACAATAATTCAATTCTATTCTATTATTTCATTTCAAACCCCACTCTACTCTCTACCTCTTTATTCTCAACATTTAAAAGCAATAATAATTTCTGCAATTATAGCTACTTAATTTCCGTCTTCCAAATAAAACGCGATCTTGCATTGCATATCAATTCTCAATTCTCTTTAAAACATATGATTCATTTTTTTTATTGTTAATATACAAGTATTGTGGACCAGGCTATATATGTTGAGTATTTTGGTCGAATTCTTTTTAATATTATTTGCATATCCATCATGTCATGGTGCACACAAATAGACAAGAGTCTGTAAATTCGAGTAGTAAATTAATGAGAAATATAATAAAATTCAAGTTTTATTGCTCCAACTAAGAAGCAACTAACGAACACATTAAAGCAGTGGCAAAAATTTCCACCAACCACTCCATTCATAGCAATAGCAGTGGACACCATTTATTAAGACACCAACAATTGTACTAAGCCAAGAAGATATGACCTGGCTCCCTCCTATGAAAATATGGTACAAGCCTAAAGCATTTCACCTCCCTTTCACTATTTTATTTTATTTATATTATATTATCTTTGTTAACAAACGTACTAGTAAATATATGAAATATTACAATAAAGATATAGTATAAAGAGAAAGGTCGCGCAATACGAGCATATATAGGAGAGTTCCTTTTTTATTTGGGTTAATAAATAACCTTAAAGAGAAAGGTCGATACGTGCATAGAAATTCTTTACATAGAGCTAGGCAGTTTTTGGGGTTAATACTTAAATTATAATTTTAATGTCGCTTAATTTTTAAACTTTCAATTGCTTATGATTTTAA
The DNA here is from genome assembly GCA_026898415.1 of Leonotis leonurus. Classification (NCBI taxonomy): domain Eukaryota; kingdom Viridiplantae; phylum Streptophyta; class Magnoliopsida; order Lamiales; family Lamiaceae; genus Leonotis; species Leonotis leonurus. The sequence continues at coordinate 698,307 of JAPKLX010000025.1, forward strand.
TTACGAAATCAATTTTCATCTAAAATTAAGTTAATTATGCACCCTCAAAATTCGATGTTTCAACGTTGATGATGCAATTGAACATTGTCATTTTTAACTTACCCAATCAACATCCTTTAATGTACCGTTATGGGTGGTTTTGGAGTTGCGCAAGATACACGATCGTCCAGAATCCCAATATTCGATGTGGCCACATTTCTTTAAAATTGGCCATTTTTCTAAAATCAAAAAAGTTTTTAGTTTTAAAATACTAACTTCTACTTTTTCAACACACAACACTTTACTTTATTAATTTTCGTGACACATCAATTTTGGCCGATTTTAGCGGGACGAATATAGTATATATATATATATATATATAGAGTTGTAGTGATGATGGTAAGTTAGTTTGTTTATTATCTCATACAATCTAAATTCAAATCTCTTTAACAACATTTCTTTGCTATGCAAAATACTTCGTGAGGATATTTTGGAAGCTAAGGTACATAGCAATGCGTCGTTTACATGGAGATCTTTGTCATAATTTACTAGATTAAAGGCTTTTATTTGTACACGAGCCATTTTAGATTTTTCCTAATTCATCACAAAAAATGTCATAAAGTCGTCTATTACTCTCCACGCAATTCAAAATCAAATAAAATTTAGATATTTATGGAAGTAATATTTATGAGATATCGCACTTTGCCCTCCTTTTCTATTACAACTTCTGTTTACTAGTAAAGAGCCAATGGGAGGTGGAAGGTAAGATGATGCCAGGCAAATAAAATTATGTAAAATCTTACATGAATAATATCCAAAAACATATATAGTTCCCAAATTGAGCATTGTGCAAATTATGAATTGTTATATGCTCAAAGTATTATATCAACACTTCCAAGTAATATTTTGAAGGAATTAAATATAAATCCGTTTTCTAATATAATATATAAGACATAGCATCAGTGATCTAATTCCTTCATAAATATCAATTATATTAAGCTATAATATTAAAACATGGGGTATTACCGTATTAGATTACCAAAATTTACGAATATTCGATTAATTAGTGGATTGGATTAATTAATAAGAATATTACAGGAAATTATGTTGGTAGGATTAGACTGGATTAGCACGCGATAATATATTATATGTTGTTTAGTAACATTGAATAATCAAATAATCTCATAATTTAATGACTATTATTGTTAAATAAAATAGAACGTTGATTGAAATAAAAATTAGAAAAACTCATTTTAAAAAATTACATGTCAAATTGGGCACGTTGATTGGGATATATCGTTTGACGTTTGTTGGGCAATGAAAAATTGGAAAAGTGACCCAAAAATAGAGTAGCGTAAATTCCTCAAATCGAGTTTAGTGACAAAACAGCAACAGGACAAAAGGCAGATGAGGGATAAGCAAAGGAATCATAGCAGCAGCATTAGGAAAATGTATCTTTCTTTCAAACCCAACTACAATATACCAATGAAAAGTAGTATGATCCGTGGTGCATTTTGGATCTAATCTAATCGCGTGGAAAACGATATTTATGAGTACATATAAATTGAAAGTGAGAGAAAAAATAAACAATAAAATAAAATAATAGTAACACAAGTAGTGAAGTGCAAATAATATGATTAGTAAGGCCTTTGGACGGCTCAAACAGCACAAGAAAAACCAAAGTAACCTCCGAACTCTCACTCTTACACAAAAACTCATCACCCTTCTAAACCAAAACTCTCATAAAAATTAAAAACACACACATAATGCTAATATATAACCTAAATACTGCAAAACTTAGAGGCATGCGATATTCAAGGAAGCCGATGCACCACCTCCACTCATCATATTAGGCAACGGCTCATCCATCCACCCAAACGCGCCTCCGCAAGCTTCCTCTAGGTCGAAATCAAAGTCAAAATCCGGCAAAGCAGCACCGTGATCTACATCCTCTAACCCGAACATCGGAAAATCATCCTCAAAATCCTCTAAACATGGCCCGAACCCAAGCTCCAACCCCAAATCCAACTCCTCACCAATTTCAGCCAAAGCCAGCAATTCATCATCCAACAAGTCTTTCTCCTTAACTCCATCCTCAACCTTGCAATCAAGAACCCGAGAAGTCATCGAGTCTGGCTCAACCACCGACGACATTGAAGTATTAGACGCAATGCTGCTGCTGCTGCTGCCACTAGAATTCTCGGAGGCACAAACAACCTTGCCCTTCAAAAGGACGGCAGAGCTATTGGTTTTGCTTTCGTCGTTAACGGAGCGCTTCTCCGATGACGCATCACTAGAGCTGATGCTCGCCAAAGCTTCGTATTCGAGCCGCTTCATTTCATAAGCTCTAGAAGCTTCCTCGGCCGAATCGTAAGTACCCAACCAAACCCGTTTGTGTTGAAACGGGTCCCGAATCTCCGCAGCCCATTTCCCCCATTTACGCTGACGTACGCCTCTGTATTTCCCGGTAACTGGGTTCTGCCTGCAGCTCTCCGTTGAAGACAACGGCCTCTTCTTCTTGTTGTAACTCTCACTGTTCTCGGAACTCACCTTGGTAGTCGTCGTCGTGATCGGAATATGAGCTTCACGAACCAGGCGTTTCACTTTCCTCTCTCTAAACCCCTCCTCTCTCTCATCGTCAGAGGAGTCGGTAGCATCCGGGTCATTGCATACGATCCGGATTTTTCTCAAGACCTTAACGGAGTCTGATCTTGCAATTCGTGCATTTCTGTTGAATATGTATTCCTTATTCAACAAAACCGGCCGAGACTCCGCCATCTTCCACTCTCACTCAGTTCAAACCACAAATCCAAAACCTCAACAAAGAATTCTACCCACAAAATTGAACCCTCTTCAAAATAATAAACCAATCAAAACAAAACTTCAAAAGAAACTTCTCTGATCAAAAATCGAAGAGTCAATAACCGGTTTATGTGAAAACCGCCAAAACACACAACTCCGGTACAAGTCCTGAAACACAAAAGAAGTCGACGAAACGTTATTTAACTCAGAACGGAAAAGCTACAGATCGGACCATGGAATTCGGGGGTGTTTGTTTTTCTTACCGTCTGGGCCTCAAACGCATCGAAACAGTCGGGGAGAAAGTAATGTCGCTCTGCTGAAAATAACAGCAGAGGGTTTTTCGTAAGCAACGAGAAGAAATTGAAGAGAAAAAGAGCTTGAACCCAGCCCCAGACACAACACCCAAATCAAAACTTGCCGACATAAAATATCTAGTCCGTATCTTGAAAGCTCACGCCTTTACTTCTCAACACTTGCGAAAAAGAGCAGAGAATTCTATCAGATATAGACCTATATATAGAACGAAGATAACACTGATGAATGAGGAGAGGGGATTAAGAATCAATGGTTAAGGTTTATTCGGAAAAGATACAACGTGACAAACAAGAAAGTTTTATGCTATTTATTGAAAGATTTGCAGAACATCAATTGAAGAGGAACCTCCTCTCCAAAGGTTTTAGTGTGTGTAAATATAGTGCGAAAAGTGGACCTGACAAAAAAATAGTGAATTTTATTAAATTGAATTTATAATTGTTAAATTAGCTTTCATTTCACAGCAACACCAACCATCAATTGACTGACCAAGAACGCAAATCTCAAGAAAGAAAATGAAAAAGAACAAGAAATGTGAAACGAAGACCAGAGAAAAACATCGTGGGTTTACATCGAAAATCTAAAACAATAAAATAAAATAAAAAAGATAAATCAGAAGCATAGATAGTTTTTGCCTAGCAGAGTAGTAGCTTTGTTTTATTTCTTGTATTCTTTTACCTAAATTGGATTACTTTCCACACTTGGGTCCTTTTCTCGCCTTACTGTGTGAAAAACTTTTTACTTTTCTCTACTGTTACAAATGGGTTGCCTGTCATGAATTTCACTATTTTCTATGCGGTCAAAACAGTGTGGGTTCCTATATATAAATGGTGTGTGCAGATACTCCTATTTGGCAACTACATGCTGTTATAATGAGCTGGCATGGGAATTACTATAGCATATCATGATCATACTCATCATGCCATGCCATGCCATGCCATCTTCCCTCCTTCACCACACTCTCCACCTTTGCGTGGTCTTCACCACCTAATTTATGGGCTATATTTACTAATGCAGCGATTCGGTAGCGCAAGTGTTTCTGACTTTTAATACTGGATGACAGCTCATTTCCATTTTGTGTCATACCTGGATAGAGGTGAGCAAAATTTGGTAAAAAATCAAAAATCGAACTGAATCGAGCTGAACTGATAAATTCGGTTCGGTTTTTTTCTTTTCGGTTCGATTTTGATTTTTATTTTATAAATTTTTAATTTTTCGATTCGATTTCGGTTTTGATATTAAAAAAATCAAAATACCAAAAATCGAATATATTATATAATAATTATTTATCTAATATTACATATTAAATATTTATTTATTTATTATTAACTATTAAATATTACTTCCTAAATACTATTTATTTATTATTACTTATTAAATATTAATTTTAAATATATTATTTAATAATTATTTATTTAATATTTTAAGTTTTGGTTTTTTACCAAACCGAACCTAAATTTTTGGTTTGATTTTTTTCCAATTCATGATTATTTCAGTTCGGTTCGATTTTCTTAATTTTTTTGATTCAGTTATCGAACCATGCTCACCCCTAATTTGAGAGAATTTTGGGTTGCACCACTAATGATACTTGTCCATAAAATTTGTGCAATAAACAAAATTAAATGTATGTAATATCTTATTATTTCTTTCAATTTGGTTATCTTCTTCCCAAATTTGATATCTTAATTTATGCAATTTCTTTGAAGTTACAGTAATTGTAAATTAATATTTGAACTTTGAAAATATAAAATCTCCATAATAATAAATCATTATTAATGTTGGATAGCATTTATATATTTATATGAAATATCTATTTAATTTATATATTTTTATCATACTACGTATATAAAGAGAGGATGTTCAAATGTTAATATTTTTCAAGCGTGTTAAATAAGATATAATTTTATTACTCCCTTCAATGTGATCGCATTCACGTTGTACTAAAAGTGGTCAATCTTTTAAGAAGGAAAAATTTTTACTTTTAATATACATCTCTATTACTTTTTTAAAATACAATACTTTACTTTCTTAATCTTTGTGTCGGATCTCTTGTGGCTGCATTTAGCGGGACGGAGGAAGTATTTTATTTTGATACACGATTACAATTATTTGATTATTATATATATATAATTTTATATTTTAAAAATTATAAATGTAATTATATTATTATGATTATAACCGTAATAAATTTAATAGGAATATTTTTACAATTTATTTGATTATTTGGAATTAGATAACTACCGCTAGAGTGCTTGTGCTTGTATAATACTTATAGAATTATTTATGAATTTTTCACAAACACTTTGTAGGTATGAATACACATTTTAATTTTTTCTTAAATAAAATTATTAAAATGGTTTGATTAATCTAATTGCTTAATATAAAATTAATTAATAGTGAAAGAAATTTAGTATGTAATTATGATTCACTCATATATATTATCTCAATATCATTGTAAGATCTGAAAATTATGTCCAAATTCTACATGCAAAATAGTTTGACGACCAAGTGTTTGAACTGGTTATAATCGGAAGGTTGGTTCACCTGTCTAATTCAATGTTGTCTTTTATTTCTTGTTTTTTATAGTTCATTTTGATAAAATCATATTATTGTCTAGGGGTGAAGAATAAAGAATAGACACCAAAGTCCTGCTTACATTATTATTATATTAATAATAAACTGATTTCACTTCACTTGCTATATCTTAATATATTGCTTATTGAGTGGTAGCGGTCGCCACTTCTCTGTATCTTGTCCATTGAAAGTCATTGTTATCTAATAACCTAGATTTTATATAATACGATTCTCTTGGATCGTAGCATCCTGCCAAAATCTTAAATCATTAAATAAGTGAACCATGTTTCCTGCAAAAAACAATTAATTTATTATGATACAATGACATTTGATGAATTGGTGCACGCACACACAAGTGTGACAATATGTAAGATTGATTAATTCAAAATTCACATATTTATAAAAATTTATTTTTACATTTTTTAATTTATAATAAATACATAAATTAATATTTTTTATTTTTCTATAACTTTTTAATTTAACCAATAAAGATATTAAATTATAAATATTTCTTAATTTTTCATAACATTGGGGCTAGCATTAATATTGTCACAGTGAATAAAACTTGCTTCTGATTTGCACCAGCTCAAAGACTTCATATCTACTTTTGTATTGATGCATTAAATTTAAGCATTCCATTACATATTTAGAACTCTAATTCAAGAATTTTGATTTCAAATATTTAAAATATATGGTTAAAACAATTTCACACCTTTTTCTTTCTAGAGTGAGATTTTTATTCATGTAGAGAGGATGGCATGGGCACCTTTTTCCTCTTCAGTTCACCGTCCATGTCTTAAGATATTTATCACGTGATCGTCCATCCATAAATGCATTAATTAAAAGCTTGTGTACCATCACACGTGATACTGCTTTGTGTCGTGTATATATACGTGTATAATTATATTATGCATACTACTCCATCTGTCCCAAAGGTGAGAAGTCTCACTTTTTATTTTAGGTTATCCCAGCTTAAAAGCTTCATTTTCTTAAAACCTATTTTATTTACACCCTATTCTTAATTACCCCATAACCTTAATTACCATTTAAACATATCCCTATACGCTTCATTCTCGAAACATTTATTTCTCTCTCTTTTGTTTCATCTTTGCGGTTCTTCTCCAGAGAAAACCCTTATCTTCAACACCAAATCTCCACCTCCACCGCGATGATGAACAACAACTGAAGCTCCCTCATCTCCCTCACACCTGAAACCATTTATTCTCTCCCCTTCGAGGCCAATGATGAAGAAGTTCTCTATTGTTGTGGCTCTATCTTTGTCGCTGAAGTCTCCAGGCTTGAGAAACTGACTTCTCCAGCCCTGTTCTTTGGTTCTTCACCCCAAGACTTAGGTTCTCCAGGCCCGATCTTGGGTTCTCCGCCCCAAATCTTGAGGTCTCCGCCCCATATCTCGTGCTCTGCAGATCCGATCTTGGGTTCTCGTGCCCAGATCTTAAGGTCTCCTGGCCATATCTTGGGTTCTCCACCCAGATCTTGGGTTCTCCGTCCCAGATCTTAAGCCCCACTTCCCAGATTTTGGCTTCTCCAACCCTTGGATTCAATCATTGACTAACATGTCTAGCACATGCGCATGTGGAAAGCACTGACCCCTACTGGATCTGCGGTGGATATGTACCCTTTGATCCTACCCTTCCTCCAGATGATTCTGAGGCCAATGATGTGGATGGGAGCCCCCTATTTCTAAGCGGTGAAGATGGAGGAGTGGAGGGGAAACTGGTGATGGATTCTGAGGAGTCAGAGATGAAATCAGATTTTGTCTTCATACAGTGGACAAAATCCGAGGAGTTTCTTGCGTTGAGGAAGCAGAGGCTTGTAGAGAAAGAACTATTGGCTTACTTGGCCTACTTCCCTCAGCCCACCTCCCCATGTTGAAAATCTTGATGTCTGCAATGTTCGAAGTGGTGAGATCTTTCCCTTTTGATGTGTGGTGATGTATCTATGGTTGTGGTGAGGTATTTCTGTGGTGATGTATCTATGTATCTATGGTTTTGGTGAGGTATTATTGTGATGATGTTTATGGTTGTATCAAAGTATCTATGGTTGTATGTTTATGTTGAGGGCTCTATATTGATGTATCTATGGCTGCATGTTTATGTTGAGGGCTATGTATTGATGTATCTATGGCTCCATGTTTATGGTTTTATTGAGGTCTCTATGGCTGTGGTTAGATCTTTGTATTGAGGTCTCTATGGCTGTATTGAGATCTCTGTATTGAGGTCTCTATGGCTGTATTAAGATCTTTGTATTGAGGTATCTATAGTTGTATTGAGATCTTTGTATTGAGGTCTCTATGGCTGCATGTTTATGGCTGTATTGAGGTCTCTGTGTTTATGTTGTGACTGCAAGTTGTTGTGGGAGATGGGAGTAAAATGCTGAGATGATGAAAATGTTCTCATGTACATATGGTTTAAATTTGAGCATTGTATTGGCTTGGTTTCTATGTGGGTTTGAGTTATGTTGTTTCAGATTGAGGGTTAGAGTTGTTGTTGATAAGTTTAGTGTGCAAAGTTGGATGATGATGTTACAAAATGGAAATTTGATTAATAAGAACTTGATATAAAATGTTTTGTTAACTGAATCCAAATAACAACCAAATGTAAGCACACTTTCGTAACTAAAATGCTTGATTGTGCAATTACACTTGTGCAGTTTACAAAATAGGCATGTCTTATCAAAAAAGAGTATTCTAACCCTCAATCAAAAACTAAATGACTTAAACTATGTCTGCACACCATGCACTACAAAATAAGCCAATCTACATGATCATCTTATGTGACTAAATGACTTCAAAGCCCCTAACCTGCACTAGCATCTTCATGTCTTCTTCATTTTTCATTCTGTGTCAAATAGGTTATGCATTCTTGCGCCAAATCTGTAGAAACTTTTAGGTTGAGTGGTAGCATGCCCTCTCTTATCAATGTGTCCTTCTTCATATGTGGCAATTTGTAACAGTTTTGACCTTTTACCTTTAAGATCTCAACGAAACAGCCTTGTAAACTCAAGAACACCATGTTTAGAGTGCTTGCAGTTAGCTGCTCAAAAGAATTGAGGACTGCAAACACTAAGTCATCCACTGTCTTGCACACCTTTTCAGTTTGTAGACTCAGTATAGCCCTAAACCATCCCAAATTGTTTACATTTGTATCTAGAGAATTAAGTGGTTGATGTATTAATTTGATGTCAAATCCATTCATGCTTGTTGTCTGCCTAAAATCTGGATCATTATCTTTGATATGTGGTTTTGCATTATCTTGCTGGATATATATCAGTTTTGATGCATGTTGAGGCCACTTTAATCTGATTGCAGATAGTATCTGTGAGTGATTAGTGTATTGAAATTTATTAGGATACATTGCTACACTTAAAAAATAAATAAACACACTAATACACTTAGGTTACAACACATATCATTGTCACACCTAATATTCTACAATTACATTTAGTACACACATCATTGGTTAGGTATTCCTGATTGATTAGACAATCCTTAATCACATCTTTAGTGATTGAAGCTATAACTTTTGTCTCTAATGTGCCAGCAGCCCTGTTCTTGTTTCTACTCTTTGTTGGGACCTTCTCGGTGAATGGGAATATACCTATTTTGCCATCAAATAACACACTTCCATCTTGTGCAAATAATGGTCTACACACAACACACATTTGGTGATGAATTTTTTGCTTCTACAAGTTCTGTGAGGCTCCACTTCTTCAGGTGTCATGTAGAACCTATGTGTTGTCTCAGACATGTAGAACCATTTTTCATCAATGTGTATTGTGTTGTGCATGCTACTAAACATAAGAGTATTTCAAAATTCTATCATACTCAATGGCTTCTAGTGAAAATCTAAGTCATAAGAGCTTGTTAGGGGCTGTTAGGTCAGGTTTAATGGCATTTGTGTGAGACCTGATCAGCCCCTTGCTTACCCATCTTTCCACAACTGATTTACTGCAGTTTATGCCTTTTGCAAGTCTTCTTATGGTGCTTCTGTGGAATAGCTCCAGATTTCCTACTAATTCGATGTTGAGTTCAACTCTTTTCCTCTTTTGGCCTATTCTATTGTTTGAAACTTCAGTGCACTTACCTGATTCTATTTGTTCTTTTGATGCAGCCTAAATGCGACTAACAGTTTTCCTATTGCAGTCGAATTTTGATGCAGCTTCAAAGACTCTTCCTCGGGCTGGTTTTCCATTCTTCAAGCCTTGAAGGAGCAGCTGGATAATTGTTGTTTTAGTTGCAACATCTAGATCTTTCCCCCTCACTTTCATTTGTTTGGATTTTGTATGAATTTTTTTGGGATATCAAACTGATTTGTAAGCTGAATTGTGGTCGTATTTATAGGTAGATTTTGGTAGAAAATTTGAGAGGGAAACTTGAAATGTGAAACTTGAATTTGGCATAATTTGAAATTTCTATGAAATTTTTGGGCGTTTGAAACTTGAAATTCAGATTAATGTTACTGCTTCCTTTTTTTAAATGTTACTGTTTTCTTTTTTAAAATTTTTTTTTATTGTTTATGTTTAAATTGAAATCTGGAACTATAATTAAGTTATAAGATGAAATGGTATAAACATTAAATCTGGAACTATAGCTAAAAAAGCATATGATGAAATGGTATAAATATTTTTGAAAATTGGGTAAAATTATGCTTAAGTGTTGGTTAAAATTTGAAAAAAGAAGAAAAGATGAAATGGTATAAATATTTTCGAAAATTGGGTGAAAATATGCTCAAGTGTTGGTTAAAATTTGCGAAAAGAAGAAAATAATGTAAAGTGATAAAGATATTAAGGGTTCTTAAATTAAGAATATTAAAGTAGGTGAAAAGTTGTTGGGAATTTAAATAAAATAATAAAGGTGATATTGGTATGAGTCCGAAAAATTATAGGGCTTTTGAGGTGGGATGGAGGGAGTACTTTTTTTCTCACATTTTCACATATCACTTTCGCCTTACATTTTATAAAGTTTACATTCTTCCATCTATTTTGTTATGTCTATAAACAGTTTATAAAGTGTTTACATCAGTGCAATCACAAGACACAACGTATGATTTCTTAAGTGAATAGAGTTGCAATGATATTTTATAATTGCTACACTTGTAGAAAGACTATCGAGTACAACCACCTTAATTTTTTAACAAACATGAGGAAATAATTTCATAAACTAATCCATACTTCCTGTTTTTCATAAAATTCGAGCGATTTTTAGTTACTATAAATTGCTAAAGCCCCAGCAATAAATAGAGAATTTTGCTTAAACAAATAATAATATAGAAATTAATAAAAAAAAAAAGATGTATCATGTTGGACACATTATAATATTTAGCTTATCATTGAATGCATTGCGGGTATAATTATGTGACATGTGCTTACAAAACATCCATTGATGTAATCATAATTTTGTTGTGAACGTTATTCTTTAAACTTGTCATTCATCTCTCTCAATACACAATATCCTATGTGATAATATGTAAAAATATTCAATACACATGCAAAATGATTATGTAAGAAATAATGATGGTTTGGAATACTTAGTTTTAATAATATTTATCGAAACACATTTATATTATTTTAGTATTTTGATAGCACTTTGATGCATAGAAGCAGCCTGAAAATTTTCGGTGGATCTAGCATTTTAGAAAAAATTGATTTTAAGAGTAAATAAAAAATTAATTTATCGATTATCTGAATTTATTATTTCGATATGTATATTTTCGAGACTTATCTTACTTACTTATTTTTTTTTAATAGGTTGATCTACGATGTAAGGTCAAAGTTATCTTAGACATAGAGATCAACCTGGTATTTTTATTAGACCAGATTGATCAACTTGTAAGGACATATCGTTTGATCGATCTATTCATTAAGATCAATCTGAGTATTAGTCTAGTTTTGCATCAAACTAGAAGCTCATAACTATTTGATCGACTTGGTAGTACCAAGATCACTCAATCATTTTCTACGGCTCATATCACTTAATCGATTCTGACAATCTATAAAACTACTCGTTTGTCAAAAGATACATGTGAAAAATGCTCAAATTTTAAATTACATGTAAAAAACAATCAAATTACACATGAACATCCTAATTTAACCTTGTGAACATTGGAGTAATGTAGTTGCGCAACATGTAGGCGCAATTCAACCTTTTTCTTTTTATTTTTTTTTTACTTTTTTGTTTTGCTTTAACTATCCTAACTCATTCAACATGGGAGCAATATAGTAGCGCAACCTATAGGCGCAATTCTCTCTCTCTTTTTTTAAAGCTACAACAATTTACCTAATAAATGTCTTTTATCTACCTTTCATTTAATATAGTACTGTTCATTTAATATATCCCTACTAACTATTATCTTCTTCATTTTTCTTCTGCAACTTACGAATCCAAATTTCTTCAATTTTTTCATGAAGTTGAGAAAAAAGTTTTAGAGGACTTAAGAAGAGAGTAAGAAGAAAAAGAGAAGAAAATGTAATTTGTCCATCATTTGTTAAAATCCTTTTAATTACTTTTACGTATATTTTCAAAACTTTTAAAGTTTAAAAATGAAGTATTATTTGAAAATTGTCAGATAGAAGTCTTTTGAGTGCTCGGTGCTACAACCCAAAGAAAAAGGAGAAGGAAATAGAATAAAAGGTAATTTGTAAATAATTTTCATATACATGTTATTTTCTTGCATATATATAGATTGAAAAAATTGTAGAAAATTATGATATACTCCCTCCTATTTAAAATATCTCATTAGCAAAATACTGAATGTATCTCTTCACGCATTGAAACGTATTTTTGAGTATTTATTAAGCTTAAATTTGGATCAATTTATTTCTATTGATATATGTGCTTCAATTTAGGATGACAATAATTTTGAATAGGAGGGACTAGAATCTGGTTCATGTACATTTGCTTCAATTAATTGCCCCAATTAATTAATTAATTAATTGGTCAGATTATGTCAATTAATTGATTAGTATAAGATAGTATTGTGATCTTATTATTGTTTGTCTTCTATTATTTAAATAATTTTCTTAATTCTTTTCAGATGATACATATAATGCTCAAATATGGAGGGTCTTTTTCTGATTGTCAATATATTGGTGGGTATGAAGAATCTATATTTATGGAACCTCATATGCTCTCAATTAGTAATTTGAGAAGTAAAATCGATCAGATACTACTATCAAATTCAAAATTGAGATCTTATGACATTTTCTATTTGTCTTGGTCAAGTAGAGGTAGAGTTATTAAGTCTCAATTATATAGTGATCATGAATTCCAACATTTATGCAAGACACAACACAATCCATTTGTGTATGTCATTCTAAATGATGGAGAATCTTCATACATGAATGCATTTGATCATATTGGGACGCCATCTTTCGGATATGGATCATTGAGAAATGAATGGCAAGACTCGTTAGATGAAGTTACAAGGATATCAGTTTCCTCTAGATGGTCAGGTGACGTCTATCTCGGTGATTCTCAAGTTCCGGACCTAAATATGCCCCCAAACTCTGATGAGCTTATTGATGAAGAAAACTCTAAAAATGATGATGAAGACTATCTCGAGGAAGTGGCAATGGAATCATCATCAGAAGAATCATCAGAAGACGAGCATCAAAATACCAACGAACAAGCCACATTAGCCGATTTAGTTACATGGATTCGTAATAAAGGAGGGATCCGTACACTATTGGAACTCAGTTATCCGAATGAGGATTCCGGCATGAACACGGAAGATGACATAATGATTAATCAATCACTACCTAATTCATTAGTTCCAATTATCCCAGTGGGTCCTACAGAAGTACTGGTGTCACGTGAAGAGGCTCCTGAGATGAAAGCATTGGGAATAAGATCCTACTTTGATAACAAACAGGATATTAATATTGCTTTTGGGTTGTGGCATCTTGAGAAAAAAGCAAAATATGATGTAGTTCAATCGGATAGAAAACGGCTTGTGTGGGTCTGTGGTGTTGATCCGAAGAAATGTCCTTTCCAAATGCGGGCTTCTTTCCACGACGATGTTTGGTATGTGCATGGTTTTGAACACCACACATGTGTGTATTCAATTGAACACGTTCCCCCCAAAATGATACACTCCAAAGTCATTGCTGCGTATTATGCAAAGAAAATGCGTGGAACTTGTGAAATTATAGTGCCGAGTGCAATTCAAGATGACCTGAAAAGGAGTTTTGGGGTGCAAATTAGCTATGATGTTGCACTTAGAGCACGCAATTATGCTCTTGAGATGATATACGGTGGATATGATAGTAGTTTCAAAATGTTGTCAAGTTATCTCTATATGCTTGAGAAGCATAATTCAGGAACTATCACTGATCTAGATGTGGGAGAAGATGGGAAATTTTGACACTTATTCGTTGCACTTGGAGCATGTAGAGCGGCTTTTGCATATTGTATGAGACCCGTGATTGTAATTGATGGTACTCACCTCAAGGGCAAGAATAGTGGAATTTTATTTGTAGCAGTGACAAAGGATGGTGATGAACAAGTTTACCCACTGGCCTATGGAATTGGACCTATCGAGAATGACGAACCATGGACATGGTTCTTCACACGATTGAGGAGAGCATACGGTTGCACGCCGAACACTTTGATAGTATCTGATGCACATGTTTCCATATCCAATGCATTGAGTATAGTATATCCAGATGCATCTCATGGACTTTACTATTATCATTTGAGTGGTAAGATAAAACGATTTGGCAAAGTGATTGTTGGATTGTATCTCAGAGCTACATACACTTACAAGGTGGAAGAATATGAAAAAAGAATGAGAACGATTGAACTCGCCAAGCCTGAAGCATACACAAAATTGATGCAGGTTGGTCCGGCTAAGTGGGCTAGATCAATGTGCCCAGTACGTCGTCATAGTTTTTTGACGTCCAATTCAGCAGAGTCGTTCAATTCTCGTCTATTATGGGCAAGACGACTACCCATCTGCTCTTGTCTTGAATCCATAAGAATTGCACTCAAAGAATGGTTTTCAAAAAGACGACAAAATGTATTGTTGGATGCTAATGTCCTCACTTCAAAGGTGACAAATAAAATTCTTGAACAAAAGGAAAGAGCATCAGCATATAAGGTAGTTTGTATCAGTGATGAGTCGTTCAGAGTGGAAACAAGTCGTCAAATAGTGAATGTTAATCTTCGTTCTCATACATGTTCGTGCATGGAATTTCAAATGGACGGAATACCGTGCTCTCATGCCATCGCCGCAATTCAGTAAGTTGATTTTTAATCGATATTTTGTTTATATTATTTAATTTATTAAATATTTAATAATTATACTATTTTTTGTAGGTATTGTGGACAATCTATTATGACATATGTAGAACACTATTATACTCGTGATACATTACTACATGCGTATAATTGTACTATATTTCCAGTACCTCACAAGGATGATTGGGTGGTTCCTAATTATATTGCTACTAGAGTTGTGTTGCCTCCTCCCTTCATTCGTCTTCCAGGACGTCCACGAATTAGTCGACGAAGATCAAGGCATGAACAACGAGGAAATAGGATTCGAGCTCCTAGACGATGTGGTCGTTGTGGGATGCAAGGACATACAATTACAAGGTGCACAAATGCTTCTGATGATGATGTTGAATTTGTTTTTAATGAAGATTAATATATTAATTTGATACGTATGTTATGATGGTATGTTATGATGATGAAATATTATGTTATACTCTATTCTTAATATTTCTTAATATTGAGTGTTGTTGATGATATATTATATTATATTATATTATATTATAGTATGTTATTGATGTTGGTATGATGATGGTGATTTATGTTAATACTCTTTTATTGATATTAGTATATATGTTTGTAATTTTAATTGTTGTGTATACTCTATACTTTGTTGCTATACTTTGTTTTGTGTTTCTATACTCTGTTTTGAAAACTATCGTAAAAAAGGATCAAACAATTGAAAAATATGGGGCAAGCCCTTGGCGGAAGAATACAGGGGCAACACCACTGTGCGACGTTGCAGCGCGACTCCCCAATGCAAGGCCCCTGCGTAACTCCTAGGCGCAATTCACCAACGCAAGTCATAGGAGCAACTGCTCGGAGCAACTCATAGGCGGGAGCGGGAGGCCTAGGCGCATGCCTCATACGCAAGGCATCAGCGCAACTTCTCGGAGGCGCATGCCTCATACGCAAGGCATAAGCGCAACTTCTCGGAGCAACTCACTGGCGTAAGTCTTAGAAGCAACTCATCGGCGGGAGGCCTAGGCGCATGCCTTCCCTAAGATTTTATTTCTTTTATTCATTTTATTTTTTTAATTATTTTAATTTTAAATTTGATGTGTGTATAATTTAAACAAGCATCCATATCTTTCTTAATATAATCCTTCAACTCGTTCACAATGGCACGGTCTCGGTCACTCTGAGTGTAGTGTCGCTCCCCACTACTACTAGATGATGTCTGGGTCAGTGCTGCTCTAGGCCTCTTCGTAGTATCGCGACGTCGACGAGGTTGTTGCCTATGATCAGAAACATCTGTATCATGCACCTCTTGTGCATCAGTGCGACTCGTGCTCCTTCTCCCACGATCTGCACGTACGTGCTCTGATGAAACTTGTTCAACCCTTGTCACCAGAGCGGTCGGAGGTACGTATATAACACCAAGAGGGTGTTCGCAATCTAGTGACCTCCAATATGACAAGGTGAGTTCCATCTCGTCAGGATATATGTTGTGAATTTCAACACCCTGTAATTATTTCAAAAATATTAATATTAAGTTAAATAATGTATGAAACATTAATTTATTAAAAATAAATAATTAATTGTAGTATTACCTTTTGCTCTAAAATTTGATCGAGACTATTAAAACCTTTTGAATAAAGTGGTTTTGTCTTGAAAGTCCACCTCAAACTTCTTGGATAAGATTCTTTGCTTGATAATCTCCCTATTATGTTTCCCAAAGAAGGGACCACCTCGAGACCCCAAATCATCAAAATCCATGCAGGCCCATAGAAATGATAGGCAAGCGTATCTTGTGTTTTAGCTACGTAATTTGTAAGGATTTTATATGTGAACGCTCCCCATGGAAAAACACTCCATGCCTTCAAATCATCAACTAAAATCCACATCCAAGACGGAATAGACTTCGCCGTGTTCAATCCACACAGAACGATATAAGCCATTAAGATATTGGCGACACGGATGTATCCATCACCATCAGAATCTGGAATGGGATGTTCTGTATTCGAAAATCGTCTAAGTAGTGGATGTACACCATTACAGAAAACCATGTATACTGGAACATCACTCAGATTGTATGATACTGAAGTATCAAAATTAGATGACCCAAATCTCAAACCAGTAATAATAGCATAATCTTGATAGGTGAGCTCTATGTTTTTCCCGCAAATATGAAACCATAACCCATTTGGTTCACTTATTGCTCGGGATATAATACCATGTAGTGTTTGTCCCGACATTGGACCCGGATTCCATGAAACCAAATGTCCAAAAGGACCACCTATAAATCTTTGAAGTAGTTCCTCACCACCAATTGCTAAAAGTGTACTCTTAATCTTCTTTATTGTACTAATTTTATAATATGTGCTCACTGATGCAGTCTTATTCAATGTGTTAGGTCTTCTATAGGGAATAGAAACCTACAATAAACATAAAAACAATATTTACTTATATATTTAGATTCATGCAATTAAACATAGAAACAATTATATAACAATAATTAAATAAACAACAGTAACATATTACATATTTACAGTTGACAAAAAAATAACTGACAATAATTAAATAAAAATAACAACTTTTAATAATTAAATAAATAACAAAACAATTGGTATAACAATATAACATTCAATAAAAAAACATATTTGTAAATAACATACACAATTCACTATTTGTATAATAATAAACTAATTTACAATGCACCAACTAAGTATTATTGTTTCTATCTTTCATTTATACACTATATTACCATTGCTATATTGAAAATATATTCTACCGTAGGCTTGAGATTAATATCATTTTCGAGTAACCCCAAATAAGCAATTCATTTTCGTGTATATGCCTAGTTTAATTAGCAATTCATAACTTCTATTAGCAATATAGAAAAATAAGCACTATAAGTCACCAAAGCAAAGCCCCAGCGGAAGTCACCCAAGCAAAGTCCCAGCGTAAACACTAGGCGCGAGGGCCTAGCTAGGGCCAGCGGAACACCAGCGCGACGCGAGGGCCCGGCGGAAGCACCTGGCGTGACCTTGGCGCGAGGTCCCAGTGTAAGCACCCGGCGGAAGCACTAGGCGTAACCTTTGCGCGAGATCCCGGCGGAACACCCAGCGCTAGGGCCAGCCGGAAGCACCAGGGCGAGCGCCTGCGCGCAAGGCTGCCGCCGTAAAACTCAAACCCGAGTAAAAAAAAATTCAATTCAATAATATCCCTAATTCAAACTATATCAACCAATTTCAAGGAGCAATTCAAACTAATTTCAAGCAGTAATTTAAAAAACTGTTAAATAATTCCTAAATTATATAAACCCTAATTACAACAATATATACTATATTTATAATTAAACATTAAATTAAAAACTAACCTGTGAAGAAGCCATGGTTGGAGAAGAATAAGAAGAAAAATTATTGGTTGGTGTTGGGGGAGGGAGACTTCCGCCGTGTGGTCCCGTAGATGGTATCCCCAATTCTAGGACAAAAGAAAGTGATAGATGAGAGAGATATGTGGGGTTAGTTATATTATTTTATTACTTTTTAAATTTATTTCTTCTTTTCTTTTTATTCTTATATTGATTTATTGTACGCACTTCTTGCATTAAATAAAAGATATGAGTATTTTTGACATCTGCTCTAATCAAATGAGTATTTTAATTTTTACCCCTAATCGATTTGCCTACATAGATTTCAAGTCAACATGTTAAATGTGTGCTACTAGCTTTTTTTGTAGTGATTGGACCGGACACGGAGCCCGTGTCAGGTCGGTTCTGAGGGTTTTCTTAATCTGAATTGGTCTACTATTTTAAAAAGTTTCAAATATTTGATCCTATCGCGTCGGTCAAGATGCTTTTATAAATTTGATAATTCATGCAATATATTGCATGGGGCATACATGGGATGCATGAGTATAGATAGATAGATGGAGATGCATGTAAGGATATTTATTTCTCACTTTGTCTCATTTCATATTTGTTTTTGGTTAATAATTTTTGAGCAGAAAATTTTATATTTTAAAACTTGAGTGGAGGAGGAGGAGAATAGAGTGGGGCCAAATTAGAACGTTGCTTGGTCTTCCCGCCAAAGGTGCAGCCGCCGGGCCCACTGCCACGTCTTTCATTCCCGCCAAAATTATTGGCTTACAACACCTCATCAAGTTTGCCACCCCCGATCTTTAGATGATGCACATCAGTTTTATGGTTTCTTTTTTAAAAAAATGTTTTGGAGGAAATTTTAATAAATATAGTTATACATAGGTGAAAAGTTGCAATGCAAGAAAGAAAAATTATTGGTGTGTAGATTGCAAAGGAGAGAAAAAAACAACAAACATTTAAGATTTTAATTGACAATAAATAAGAGCAAACGCTTAATACTATCGGAAAGTAATGTAGATATTTCTATCCTATATCTGTATGAGGTGGTTTGGTTTGTGTGATAAGATTGATAGGATTAATAGGATTATAACCTTTAAAATCTCTACCTTCTTATCAATAATCGTCAATCTCCTTATGAATTTAGTCATTTTTATACTTCTTAATCACTCAAATGCTTGATTAAATAATCAAGTCAAATTTGGTGTGATTATATAATCAAACATTTGAGTGATTAAGTGGCATAAAAATTGATTGAATTCATAAGGAGATGAAGGATTATGGATAAAAAGGTAGAGATTCAAATTAAGTTTATAATCCTATCACACAAACCAAACTATGTTAAGATGGAGAATATTGTAATTAAATTATAATTTAATTATACTGTTTGGGTCCTATGCTTGCTAGCCATATATAGGTTTAATTCTCAAACAATGCATACAAACTATATTCGTAAAAAAAATGGAACCTCGCGACTCACTTATTCACTGTTTTTTAATCTCTGAAAACATGTATTACAAAGAACATCACAATATAAGATTTCATTTCCTTATTATTCTTTTCAACAAAATTAACTATTAGTACAAAATATAACAAGATATATAAGAAACATTGATGGAAAATTTGATGATCAAGCATAAAATCAATATGACTCTACTAAATTACAATGAGATACTTGATAGTGCTCATGTTGAGTTTGATTTTATTTAGAAATAGAAAACAACTTGTGAAAATAAGTAAGACAACCAGTTATAACAGTTTAGACCTCTCATCTTATATCCATCATTTAGATCTCTTTCAGTTCTCTATACGACTCTTTGTTCACGAAAAGTGTATTCGTAGTATTTATTGAGGTAATTGGCAAAATTATCCACATTTATAAAATAGAAATAAAAAATATCCACTTAAAATAAAATATAAAAAATACTCATTTTACCTGATAAAATGAGGAATTTTTTCATGTGTTCATATTATTCAAATTATTTTGTAAAATGAAATACATAAGCACATGATCAATTTTATATAAGTGGGTACTTTTTATCTTTTATTTTTAAGTGAGTATTTTTTATCTTTTACTTATTAAAATAAATATTTTTACTTTTACCCCTTATTTATTTGGGTCGTCTATCAAAAGTGTACTATTTTATTTTTTAGACACAATCTCACAAAACACTCAATATTTTAAACCTAACATTTATTTTACTAAATTTGTGGATATCTTTCTCGACTAAAAACAAATTTTATAATTTTTCTTAAAATATGCGTTAACCACATTTTTTATGGATAGATGAATTAGTACTTATTATCTTTCTATTATGCTAGCAAACCGAACTATAATTTTGAGACTTCACTTAAATTGAATAAATACAAGAATGACCATAATCCTCAAATAACAAATTGATAAATTACATTACATAGGGATTTAATGCATTTAGGCATATACATGGTTATTGAGCATAGATGACGAAATTATATATGTAGGCGAATAATTTAAATATCATATAACACTGAAACAAGCTAGAATTGCAATTTAGCATTAAATTGTGTGCTCAATATATATAGGATATTTGTATGTTCAAAAAAAAAAAAATATATATATATATAGATGTTTTCTATTACAATGTGCTATAAATTAACTTAGATTTGGGTATTTTACCAATTCTATTTTCAATTTAAACTATTTTGTCATCTAACATTATAAGCAAATTCAAATAAGTTGAATTGATTATATCCCTTCAACTTTAAATTTATATGTATTATGCGAGATCCAAAATTCACTAATTATTCACTAATTACACAATACACAATTTAACATAAATTTGGTAAAAGATCGATCACATAAAGAATATATTGACAAAACAAGCTGCGATGGAATTTTGGTGGAGAAAAAAAGAAAAAATTTAGTCGTCGACAGCAGGGTTCGAACCTGCGCGGGCGAAGCCCAACAGATTTCAAGTCTGTCTCCTTAACCACTCGGACATATCGACTTTGATGTTTATTAAATAAGTTATAGATATATTTCATTAGGTATCTAAAATCGGAAAAATCGAAACTTTTTAAATTGTAATAGTAGTTATTTCTTTTTCAATTTTTTTTTATGATACATAATACTCCCTCAGTCCCGCGTAAGTGGTTCTCCTTTTCCCATAAAACACACTCATTGGGAAAAGAAAGAAGACCACTTTCGTGAGACGAAGGTAGTACAATATTGGAGAATGTATACCTTTTCTGTTGAAATAGATGGAAACCAGCGTGACTCTTACCATATTTATAACACTATCGCAATTATATATTTGTAGTGATCATATTAATATTTTCTATTCAATAGAAATAAAAGAAACTAATAGTAATTCAATACAAAAAAAGTTATAATAGTAACATGTTGTATAGATATTTATAAGTGTCAAAATTAAAAATATATATCACTAATTTTTTTAATGATATTTAAAGTTTTATTAAATAACAATTTATCACATGTATTTGAAAATATTACTATACAAATTAGTGATATGTCAGTAGTAATTTTAGTGAGTTACATGCAATATTACTATTTGATATAGTTATAAAAAAATTTCATCTCTATTTAAAAATAGTTATTAAAATATAATTTAAATTTAACAGTTTTAGACTTTTATTTCATTTGTCCATGTATGTCGGTGGGGTCATTTAACAACATCAATTAATTGTTGAAAGTTTTTTTTATGAAAGGATTTAATTGTTGAATTCAACAAATTAACTTGAGTTCTATACATTTAAGGAAATTTTATAACAGCGAAATTTGCAAAATTAGCAAATATGAAAAGAAGAAGGCTGGGTTGGGTATGGAAATGGTCATTATAAAAATAAAATATGATCAATTATAAAGTGGTAGAAAATGATCTTAACTATATAGTATTCATCATGATATTTCACAGGAATATGACCAAATCCATATTCCATTCGCTCTCAAAAAATTGCATAGTTATATATATAAATTTACATACTTTCATTTTTTGATAATTATATTTATATTGTTAGAATCATTATTAATTTTTTAACTACACATATTATTATTTAATTCATTTATTATTTTTTTTACTAGCATACACATATTTAATTGATGAATAATTTGGAACATTTTCTATCACAGCATATTCAAATCATTCGTTAAAACTCGTGCCCAACTCAAATGTACAAATTATGTGGATGTAAAAAGTACTCCCTCCGTCCACCAAGTTTCTTCCAACTTTGGCATTTTAGTCCGTCCACCAAATTTTTTCTCACTTTTCTTTCTATTTTTGGCAACACCTTCTCCACTCACTACACTTTAATGTGGGTCACATTTAGGGATGTCAATCTGGCCGACCCACTCGGTTTCAGGTCAACCCATTCGGTTTCGGACTATTTTCGGTTCGGGTCATTCGAGTTTTTTTTTTATTTCGGCCCTAACCCTAACCCACTCGGTTTCGGGCTAGCCCGTCGGGCCAAAATATTTAAAAAATATATATATTATATATAATATTTTTTAATAAATATTTTTTTATAACAAAAATTATGTCGTCTTTTCAGTAGAAACATTTAACTTGGTATTAGATATAAAAATAAATATTATTTCACTATAAACTTACATAATAACTAATAAATTATTAATAATTTGACACAATTTTGACATAAATGATTATATTTTTTTCAATTTTTTAAGTCATAACTATTTTTCATTGGTTAATCGGGCCAACCCATTAATTTTTCGGGCTAGCCCTATCGGGCTCGGGCTTTTTTCGGTTTGGTTCAATCGGGCTTTCTATGTTTCGGGCTAGAATATTTAGGCCCTAACCCGCCTTTTTTATCGGTCTATTCGGGCCGATCCATCGGTTTCGGGCTAAATTGACATTCATAGTCACATTATCCACTCACAATACATTACACATCATCTAACTTTTTGTGGTCTCATTCTCCACTCACTACACTTTACCCTTTACCAACCAAAGTCAACCCATTTTATTAAAATTTGTGCCGAGTCAAAATGAGAAGAACATTAGTGGACAGATGGAGTAATATTTTACTTTGTATATAGTTTAGTGCCTTGGTAACAATCTTAATTGACAACTTGTGTATATTATGATTTGCATCAAGCTAGATATTTGTTTTGTCTTATGCATGATAGCAAGATATTAGTCGAGCTCGAGAAATGAAAATTTGACTGTCATAAAGAATATACTCAAATGCCTTAAACAAATTAAGTAGTATTCCTTCCGGCTCTTCTTACTTAACGCGTTTCTTTTCGACACGAGAATTAAGGTAGGATTGCTAGGCTTTTTAAGTGATGTAGTGATTAGTATTATTGTAATGATTTCAATTCATTTGAGTTTTTATTTAAATTTATTAATTAAAAATTTACTTCAATTTTTATTAAAAAGATTTATTAAAATTTTTATTAATTTTTTTATATTCCAATTTTTTACAATAAATTTAATAATTGAAATTTTAGACTTATTTAATTTTTGTTTTTTAACTGTTTAATTACAAAAATATTTTTTTTTAACATTAAAGTGAATTGTTTCTTTAATTAAACTGATTAATTAGGTAAATTAAGAAACAAAATTAAATGTACATTAAAGATTAAATAAACATAAAATTAAATAAACAGAATTAAGAAAAGCAGTGGAAAACAAAACAGATTAAGTAAATTAAAAAAAGCAATACAGATTAAGAAAAGCAGTAAAGTTAACAAAATTAAAGAAGAAACAACATCAAATTTTCATTCATTAGGCTGCCAAAAATTAGGCGCCATATTCAAAAGTGTAATTCTAAAAATGAAATATGTTTGGGATTCAAACTTCCCACCACTCCAATTCTATAAATAAAAGACTACAATGTCGCAAACCATTATCCAACATCTAAACACTAAACAAACTAGCAATGTCGCAAACCATTATCCAACATCTAGCAATCTAAATTCACAATATCAGTAATATGCACAATCAACAAACTCACCACAAGCATATTATCAGAATCACCATCACAGATCCTAAATCTCCAACATACCATCACAAAATCACCATCACAGATCCAACATATCCAAAATATCCAACATACCAACACATAGTCACCATCACAGATCCAACATATCCATCACAAAATCACCATCACAGATACCACATACCACCTCACAGATACCACATACCACCATCAACATCACATAATCAGAGTCACAGATACCACACACCACAATGGAGACTTACCATAACACAAATAAACATCAGAACACCAAATTTCACCTTCATTACAACAGAACTCACACCACTCAAAGAGATATCTCTGTACCAAAGAGATAGAAGCAGAAATTTCACCACATCATAGTTAAAGGATTGATTGCTCCTTGAAAAAGGAGTCAAACATAGGATCTTCACGCAGCTGCATCTCTCCCTCCGCAACAGTCTCTGCCCAGCTCTCCGTTCCAGGAGTAAATGGTAATGGAGGTACATGCAAAGACTCAGAGTCAACATCATCATCATCATCATCTCGAGATCCAGAGCACCCCGCCGGCGGTCGCCCTTTCCCCTCTTTCTCCACGCCTCCGAACGGCCCCTGCCACAGGTAAGAGATATCATCATCATCAGAGAGATCTTCGGGTGTAAAAGGATGCAGACCACCACAGATCCAATACGAATCTGTGCTTGTTGTTGGGATGAGAGGGGTGGCGATGGAGAAAGAGAGGGCGTTTGGTGTTGGGGAAAATAAGATTCTCTCACTACCACTAAACCCACCGCTCCGTTCTTCCTTCATCACGGGTGGGGGGCGGTGAAGAGAAGCCCACCGCTTAGGTGTGAACCCTGCCGACAGAGATACAACACCATCAAGAGAACTAGGGTTAGAGCCCGGTGAAGAGTCCATTTACAGACACCAGACAAGCAAGGAGAGATGATAGGAGAGCCGCGAGGACAGAGGCGGGGAGAAAGTGTGGAGAGAGGCTAGGATTTCATCGAAGGAGACGAATACGGAAGAGGATGTCTCGAGAACTAGGGTTTCCCATCTGTAGAGAGAAGAGAGAGGCTAGAGCCCGATTGAAATGTTAGAAATGAATGAGATTGGGTTGGACTCCACTAAGTTGGGCCAACCTAATTTCTTAAGATAAGTACAATAAGGGTTCAATTAGTGGACCCTAATTTTAATTAATTATAACACTTAAACCCCTAAGTCTTGCTATTTTTAAAAACGTGTCAAGTATCGTGGGACGTCCGAAAAAGGAAAATGCGTCAAGTAAGAAGGGTTGGAGGGAGTATATGTTAGTTTACCAATAAGATAATCAATTTCCTTTGAATTATCCAGACTTAAGACTTTAGATTGATCGAGGTTCGAAAAAATGTCTTACTATGTGTTTACCTTGAGACTTTACTTAAATTATTCTATAAACATAGCAAATCATTCAATTATTTCCCAAGATGTAGTCAATATCTATTATGGGATAATGGTATAAATAAAATATATTTACAAAAACTATTAAAACTTTTTTCTCTAAAAAAATTAGACAATAAAAAAATAATCTTCCCATTTTATAGCTATCCATGGTTTAAGTTATATATCCCATGATTCAAAACTAACCATAGTTAGTGAAATTGACCCAAAAACGGTATTTGCACCATATATTGTTATCGTAAACCATAATTTCCTTTTTTTACTAGAAGAAAATAAAAGAAAAGGAAATTAAATAAAACAAGAGCAACAAATGAGCAAATTACTTCTTGCTGTGAACTGAGATTCTTTTCTGAAAAGCCAATGTCGAAGGAAAGTTTGGGGATAATTCGAAAAACTGAAAATTAAACTCCCGTGATGAACATCTGCGCTTCAATTCTATAGACAATACGTATTTCTCTCGCCCACGGTAACCGTCGCTCCTCATTCCCTATTATTCGGCACTGAGCACCGTTTAGGGTTTCTTTTACGACGATGATAATGGGATATTGTCGAATTGTCGTGTTTGTTCAATCATTTCTGGGATTTCTGATCTTAATTTGGGTTTTGGACTGCTGAGAAATTAGCTTATAATATCTTTTTAAATTATATCTATTGAATATAGTTGTTCTTATAAGCAATAGTAAGCTTGTGGTAATGTAGATTGAAGGTGAATATTCTTGCGGTAATTTAATTTTTTTCGGTGGTGTGAGTATTATTGTTTCTGGACGGACTCTTAATTGCTGTATTTTTTTATTCGTTTTTGGTGGGAATTAGTTGATCTTTTAGCTTATTATTTCAGTTTCATTTATTTGTTGTACCGTAGCTTTAGAGTTTTTTTTTGTTTTTTTTCTTCCAGATTCTTGTTTTCTGGAGCCAAATCCTTGATTTTACCTTTTCTTAATTGTGATGATACATAGAGGGAACGTGGAGTGAATGGAAAAAGGTTAGATGGAGTGCAACAGAGATGAGGCTTTGAGAGCAAAAGAAATTTCAGAAAATAAGTTTCTAGAAAGGGACATGAAGGGGGCGAAGAAGTTTGCTCTCAAGGCTCAAAACTTATTTCCTGAACTAGAGGGTATTTCTCAAATGGTGATGACGCTTGAGATTTATATTTCTGCTGAAGAGAAGAAATTAAATGGAGAGTCGAATTGGTATGGTGTGCTTGGTTTGAGTCCTTTAGCTGATGATGAGACGGTAAGAAAACAGTATCGGAAACTAGCTCTTTTGCTCCATCCCGATAAAAATAGGTCTATTGGGGCTGAAGGGGCATTTCAGTTTATCTCTCAAGCATGGAGTTTGTTGTCAGATAAGTCCAAAAAAGTAGCTTATGATCAGAGGTGTGTTGCGCTATTACAGCAAATAAATCAATCTAAGAAGGAGGGGCACTCACCATCTTCAAAGAAAAATGGACTCTACAACTTTGTAAGCACTGCGGCTTCAGCGATTGAGACTCAAAACGGTAGTAATAGTAAGAGAAATCCTTCAGGTGTTCCACATACACCTCACAAGAAGGATCATCATACATTTTGGACTGTCTGTCATCGATGTAAAATGTACTATGAATACCTTAGAACGTATCTCAATCGCAATCTTCTCTGCCTCAATTGCCATGAGGCCTACTTTGCAGTTGAAATTGAACCTCGCTCTATGAAGAGCTCTAAGATATCCCAAACAAGCAATTCTCAGCGACGCGAGAACATAAGCCAGCAGACAGCTGATGCCTCAAGAAACCATGCAGGCACTCATCATGGAAATAATGGGTCGAAATCTAATCCTAATAGTTTCCAGTGGGTTCCTTTTACTGATCCCTCTGTTGCTCAATCTGCAGTTCAAGCTGCTAATATGGTCCAAAAGGCTTATGAGAAAGTCAAGCAGGAAAGGCAGAACGCACAAGCTTCTGCAAGAAGAGAGGAGGCACTGCGACGGAAAAAAAGAACATTAGGTGGGGAAGCCTTCGAGAACTTTGAAGCTTCAAAGAGAAGAAAAGGGGCTGAAGATTGTGGCGTGAACAAAGACAAAATGAAACAGGTGACCTGCGAAAATGACATGATTCACCAAGGCCTTAAGCGGGATAATATTTGTGAAAACATTCATAATGTTATACGCCGCGTTGACATCAAACATGTAGTGATGGAGAAGGCCCGTGATGAAATACAAAAAAAACTGAAGGACTGGATCTCTGCTACAGTGGCGAAGAATTTAACCAGTGAGGATTATCTTATTAAAATGAACGAAAATGAAACTTCAACTGAAAATGATAGTCTTGTTACTAATGACATCATGTGTAAGCAGAAAAAACTGTGTCAGTCACTGGAGTCAGAGAAGCAACCCTATGAGAAACTGGTTGAGCAAAGGTGTAAGGGTGTCTTGGAAGCTGATTTTCATGATTTTGACAAGTGGAGAAGGGAGAACATTTTTGATGCCAACCAAGTGTGGGCTGTCTACGATGATGATGGTGGGATGCCACGACGATATGCCATGATTCAGAATGTGATATCTTTAAATCCCTTCAAGGTTAGCATGAGCTGGCTCAGTTCCATAACCCACAGCAGACTATGGAACGGAAGCTGGTTTGTAAGTGGCTTCTTGAGAACATACGAGGAGTTTGGAGTAGGCAGAAATGAAATTTGTGAATCAATAGACTGTTTCTCGCACAAGGTAAGATGGACTAAATACATGTCTAAGACCATTTTAATATTTCCTCGAAAGGGGGACGTCTGGGCTTTGTACAGGAATTGGTCTGTGGATTGGAATGAGCTCACAGAAGTCCAAGTAATGCACGAATATGACATGGTTGAAGTGCTTGAAGACTGTGATGAGGAGCTGGGAGCAATAGTCATTCCCTTGGTTAAAGTTGCTGGCTTCAAAGCTGTTTTTCGTCAGCATATGGATCCAAGCGAAATACGGAGGATCCCTAAGGAAGAACTTTCTCGTTTCTCTCACCAGGTGCCTTCCTATTTTCTTACTGGCCATGAAGGATTGAATTCACCCAAGGGTTGTCTTGAGCTGGATCCAGCAGCCATTCCTTCTAAATTTCTTCAACTCATGTCAGAAATCGAAACAATTGAGTTGGTCGAGACGGATGAGGAAACTGAGACAGTTAAGTTAGTTGATTGTGATGGTATTATCAGCACCTATATGGTGGAAGGAGTTTCATGATATAGAATGATATAAAAGAAAAGGAATGTCCTTAGTTGCATGGTAAATAAGGTAGTTATAATTCTTCTGGTTAGTATGCTGAAACACACCTTGAAGAGAGATGAAAGCTTCAGATTGATGGTATAGCAAACGACTCGTGGTATACACATGCTGTCATTTTAGTATGAGATTTACCAACCAGCCTTCTTTATCAATACTATAGTTTACATTCCACCACCCTCTTTTCTCTTTTTGATTTTTGATTTTCCACACCGTGGCTTTGAAGGGAACTACTTAATTGTTTTGCCTCTCAATTTTGATAGTTATCTCATTTTCAGACACTTATTTTCTTACTGTGTTCTTAACTTGGCCTTGAACCAACCAACAAATATGATTTGTAGCGACCTATTGAAATAATTCACAATAAATTTTAAGATTGCTCTTCATTATATCCTCTCAAAGATAAAACAGATAAATAGAAAGATTGCAACAATTTGTAGTGTAATTGTGATTTGAACAATATAATTTATTTACACATTACATGTATGTTTAAAATAAAATGTTTAAATGTAAAATGTTTAAAGTATGTTGCTAGAAAGAGTGTGCTCAATTAAGTAGGTTAGAACATTTGGTCCCTTGTGACTTGTGTGAATATTGGAGCATTTTCTTACATATTTAAAGGTGGAATCATATTTTGCAACTAAACTCAACACTCAAGAATTCAATTATACATTACGATTGTTCCATTTTATGCAACCACCAGACCATTTCCTTTCCTAATCTAAAAACAAAAATTTCAGACGCAGTCACGTTGGAGATTAAACTTTTCTATTTGTATCATTTTGATGGTTTTTAGGAAAACAAGCTACCATGGATTCAAATTCCAACCATCTCACTTAATTTATTTAGTTGATCTATATCTATATATATAATAACTAATATAAATACATTTTAAAACTCTCTTTAATTCATAATTTATATGGCATCATTATAATACACCATTCTTATTTACCGTAAATCTTAATTTTATTCATTACAAATTCTAATATTTAATAAAAACTCATTGTCACATTGATTTTAGATAAAAAATTTAATAATTATTAAACCAATATAAATAATAAGAATCTATATATTTCACTTCACCATTTAATTTAGCCAATTAATTAGTTGGCCAAATAATAATTATATATATATATATTTAAATTTATTCAATTAATATTAATATTAATTAGTTGGAAAACTCAATTGTAGAATAGCTTATATAATTTTTTTTGAGATTAAACTCCAAGACCACTACGTTATAAAAATTTTAAAAGTTAAAGTGTGACACAACTTGCATAACATTTTTGGAGTCAAAACTTCTTCATGTGACTAATTTTTTGTAAGTCGATACTTCAATATTTTAGGAATACTAGTGTGAAATTTCAAAGGAATTGAATAATACTTACATTTACTATGATTTTTACAATAGTGTGTTTGCATAAGTTTTCATTAAAAACCACCATTAGAAGTCCTAAAACATCTCTAAGCATTAGCTATTTACGAATTTCATTCCTTATAAATGAAACTTAGGACATGAATATTCCAAGAAGGATAACGAGAATCCAAATCCTATGAAGTTGGAACGAGTTATTACTCGAAGTTGACGGACAATATGATTATGTATAGTACTCGTGTAATCGAGATAAGTGTTACTCCTCCTATTGTGACGAATCAAATCGAATAATAGTGGATTGAAATTGATTAAGTAGTTAAAAAATGGGTCTTGTGAATGATGATCACCGGGTAATTAATAGGTCGATGTTAGAATGGTTAGACATTAAGTTCAGGAAGCACTAGAAATACTTAAGGTTGGAGAAGAGGTTAGTGCCTATCAATTTGTACTTAGCCATGAGATTTATCTTGTAGGTCTTACCGAGGAATACCATCTATCCTATATAATGGAATGTGAGCTCCATACATCGGTGATATGTGTGGGTCTATTTACAGTACGATATTTTGAGTTATTAAGCTCGGACTGCTTTTTATGAAAACATGAATTTACATGTCAATATTTTTATTATGTTCATGTGTATCCTATATGTGACGGATCAGTATTACTGTACCAGTTGATTGGCTTGCCTATGATGGAAGTTAACAATTGTGCATTGAGCAAGATCCAGTCAAGGTAGTGTACATGAAAAGTCCGGATCGGGTGAACTTGACCAGATTCCCCGGTCTTGGCGAAATGAGATTATTCGCGAAAGACTTTGGTTTTTCACGTCTAGTCACAATGAGGAACACTGTAAATGAGCAAAGAATGACGACGAACTCGAAATGATGGTAAAATGTATGTTTTTATGTGTTTGGTGAGCTTTCTTTTTAAAACATCATGCATCATATGGTTAGGCATGTAATATTCTTTAAATTGAGATTTATGTTGTTTTTCACTGGAAAAGTCGAGCAACGACTCACACTGAGTACACTAGTACACTAGTACACATCCTAAAATACTTTTTTCAGATGTTTTAACAGGATTTAGGAGGACGGTGATGAGCTGACGACGAGGTGAGCCTCATTGGGTGTCTTATTCATAAATGTCAATTACCAATGTGATAATAACGTCATATTGATATTTATTCCGCTGTCATTTGATGTCACCTTGTGTATTACCTTCTTTATCCAAATTCATGATCTTATCATATTGACCGTCAATACAAAACTTTCAACCTTCGATCCCATTGATTTCAATGTCTACGGTTCAATGTTTCCATACATTGAACTCGTGTTGTATCCAGTGCGTCCAAACTCTTGGAGTTTTCCTTTCTTCTTCAACTGTTAATCATTAGTTATCATTTTGAAACATTTTTTCATTATATTTCACTGAATTCCTATTTTCCATACATTGTTGGCCAAATACTTAGTACTCCCACCAAATATTTTTCAGCCAAAATAATTTATAGACAAACAAGTATTCTCTAAATAATACTTTGTGTAACACTTATTTAATGAGTTATCAACTTATATGACCTTATAATGGAACATCAAATTTCTAAGTAATATATTTAAATTATAACGTTAAGTGATTTTTTTTTAAAACTAAATTGTTAGAGAGTAGTATTGTTAGAAAAACAATAATCAAATGTGGAAATAGAAGAAATCAATCGAGTGATAAACTATCTGCGAAAATTAGCAAATAGGATACTAATCAATTGATTCAAATTACAGGAACATATAATAAAGTGAACAAAAATAATGAATAAATTATTAGGAATGACAAGTTGCAAAGAAGAGAATGAAAATCATATGTAACACCAGATCTATATGTATAGAGTAGCTGATAGATTTAACAGCTAGCAGAGTTAGACACGTGCACTGCACAACACAATTATTGAGTCATATAAGTCTTTAAAAAGTGGACCCTATATAAATGTTTTAAAAGCTATGTTCAATGGCACTTTCACATCAAACTAAACTATTACTCTGATTTTGAACAAGACTGTGCAAATGTGAAACTTCTTATTGACAAGCAAATGACTACTGAAACATATATACAATACAATCCTCGTATTTTTGTTACAATTCTGCACTCTGTAAATGTATGAGTAATGTTATGTTTGACAATAAGAACTAATTAAAATTAAAGGTGAATAGAGATTTTTTTATTTTTATGTTTCCTTTTTCAAATCTAAAGTGTGATCCAAGTACATGAGAAATAGGGTTGTCATTGTGGCCTATATAAAATAATCAAAATGCATCATACCCCATAATTATTGTTATAATTATGTTTATCAATAAAAAAATATTTTCCATTATTTTTTAGCTATAGATTCATTATATTATGTGACAAATAATTAGTTGTTGTTTAAAATGTTTGTTTTGATTGAATTGAAGAATCCACTTTTTTACAAATGTTGATCTTTCATCTTGAATTATTGATTTGAGGTGTTTTCCTAGTCCCAGAATTTTCTTTTCTTTTCTTGTTTAGTAGGTGGAGAGTCTTTTCATAATCAAAACTTAATTAGGTTTTGAGTGAGTGCTCTTTCCAAATTTTGGGGTAAAAAGATTTTTTTAATAACTTTAGTTTTTAATTAGAACTATCAAATAATCTACACATTTTAAATGTAAAGTAGTACAATATTTTAGTTTTGAATAGAAGATCTAATATTGTATGTGTTCTATTCTTGTAATTTCAAATTTGTGATTTTTAAAAATAAAGATAAAATGGTAGCGCTACCTCCGAGTGTGTCGAAGTGTGTTGTATTTATAGTGCTGAAGATGAAATTATTGACCATTTGTTCCTTGAATGTAGTTGATCATGGGAGATCTGGAAGGACTGTCTCGATTGGTTAGACATCAAAGCTCCTCTCCCAAATAAAAATTTGGAGAATTTCTATTAATTATGCTATATTGTCAAAGGTAGATAAAGAAGACAACGGATAATTTTCTTACAGAAATTGTGGTATTGAGATCCTTAGAGATATAAAATCATTTGTATGGCGTCGAATGACTAGTAACTAGCCAGCGACTGAAGTTATATTGAACTTTTACTCTTGATGCTCTAATTTTTGTTTTGTTTGAACTTTTATTCATTTGTTTGGTATTGTCCTAAGATTTAGCTTCTCAACCTCTATTTATGTGGCATTATTCATGCCTTGTTTCTTAATAAAAGTTTTCATTTTCTAAAAAACAAAAAAATATCATGATATTGGTATAAGTTTTATAAGCGTGCGATATGAAATAACTATTAACATCATAAAAGTTTATTTAAGCAATAGTTATATTTCATTGTTATCGGAAGTGCCACACAATACTATATATATATATACATATATATATATCTGTGTGTGTGTGCGCGCGCGCATAAATAAATAATAATGTAATTCGTCGTTATGTGGATCCAACTTATTCCACAAATAAACTTATTCCACAAATTACTTTTTTTGTTTTTCTTGATGAATTGCAATTCCCTATATATTACGTATTAAAATTTAAAATATATACAAAACAATAACAATTTTAAAAATAGCTTTTTATTATGAATAATAGTAATGATCTTAAATTTGATTATTACAAAATTTATAAGTCCTCTATAATATTTTTTTTTTGTTTATTTGTCCAGTAAATTCTAAAGAACGCGTGACGGGAGATTAAAAATTGTGATAATATGAAAAAAAATGTTAATTTTCAAAAAAGGATGTATAAAGTGCCCACCTTTTTGTATTGATGTTAAAAATGTCAATAAAATAAAAAAAATATACTCCCTCCATCCATGATCTTTCTTCTCACTTTGACCCGATACGTATTTTAATAAAATGTTTGACTTGAGTTGATAATGTGTAATATATAGTGAGTGGAGAAAGTGATCCACATTAATAATGATATGTAGTGTGTAGTGAGTGGATAATGAGACTCACATTGATGTGTTGTTGTGAGTGGAGAATGAGTTGACCAAACTAAAAATAAGAGTGAGAAGA
Organism: Leonotis leonurus; assembly: GCA_026898415.1. Classification (NCBI taxonomy): domain Eukaryota; kingdom Viridiplantae; phylum Streptophyta; class Magnoliopsida; order Lamiales; family Lamiaceae; genus Leonotis; species Leonotis leonurus. The sequence continues at coordinate 732,613 of JAPKLX010000025.1, forward strand.
AAGATGCTGGACGGAGGGAGTATAATACAAAAGTATTTCATCCACCTATCTCAATTATATCTCTCACTCTCTTTTCATATCTCTCTAATCACTCTCTCTCACCACAATGTTTTGAAATCCCCACATATCTCTCCACATATCATATCTCTCGACTCTCTCTCCCCTCACAATGTATTGAAATCACTCACATATCAACTCATATTTCATATCCCTCATTCATGTCTCTCCCCAAAAAAATTGAAATCCCTCACATATTATCTCCATATATCAACATATTTCCCCCTATTCATATCTCTCCCCACAAAATTCATATTTTCACCAATATATCAACTCATATTCATCGATGGTGCATATATCAACTCATATCTCTCAACACTCAATTCTCCAACATGGTGGACTCGAATGAAGATATTACACAAGAAATTACGGTACTATGCATGTATTACATATATTTTAAACATAATTTTGGGATCCCTCAAAAAATTGGTATGGACCGCTCGAAGTGTACCGAACGGTCCATGAGATTAACGAGATGTCTCAATCGCATCATGTTTATTATGTGTTTCTAATGTTAGATATGTTATTTGTTTTATGATTATGATTATTTTTATGTTTAAATATATGTTTTATGTAATTTATTATATATTTAAACGTAATTAAGTGTTCTGAAGTTCTAAGATATATATTTACATATCTGATTATGCAACATAACAAGAAAAATATATCATATGATACATAACGTGGGAGCGCTCAATTTTCTCCACGGACTGCTCGAGTGGTCCAGGAGCGGTCCTACCGAATTTTCGAGCGGTCCCACCAATTATAGATGCATTATTTACTATTCGTGTTAATGTGAATTTTAATTATTTTTAGTTGTATTTAAATATGAAACGATATAATTATATTACAATTTGTTATTTGTAGGTAATGGAACGTCCATGATACCATAGACCTGTTTCGATTAATCGTATATCACATCTGAACACGTACTGTAGATTATCATTATTAGAGGACATTAGGTATTTAATAATCCAGATGGCCTATAATGTTTTGCCTTTACTTGTTGGCATATCATGCATCTCTCTACGAAAGCTCCAATCGGTCCTTTCATGTTTCTCCACCAATAGACTCCTCACAAATCATGATACATCTTTGTACCTCTTGAGTGAGCGGTGTAAGGTGTGCTATGAGCTTAGTATCTCCCTTCTCAGACTTGCATCCTTCGACACACACAATCTTCCTTCATAAACTAGAGTATCGTCTGATGTGACAGAAAAGCCCTTTATATTGCCTGCCAGAGCTCGCTCCTTAATCTTGCTCAAAAATTTATCATTCATCTGAGCATCCTTTATTCTATCTATGAGCGTTGGTTGCGCCATAAACGTTGTCAAGATACCCTTGATGTTTTGTGATGGGGATACTACTTCGATTCTCAAATTTTCAAATTCTCTAATCAATATCTCTTGTCTTTTCAGTAGCGATGTCAACTATCCTCCTACTTTTTTACTTAAAGCGTACGCCACCACATTAGCCTTTCCAGGATGATAATGGATCGAGCAATCATAATCCTTAACCAATTCCAATCACCTCCTTTGTCTCATATTCAACTCCTTCTGTGTGAAGAAATACTTTAAACTTTTATGGTCTGTGTAGATCTCACATCTTGACCCATATAAGTAGTGTCGCCATATCTTTAAGGCATGTACTACGGCAGCTAACTCCAAATTATAGAGAACTAAAGCCGGTATATTAGATACCGTTAACATACATGCCATCACATTTGGTTCATCCTCAGCTTCCTCTCGAGTCAAAGCATATGCATGTGCATTCCCTTTCTTCTCAGGTTGTTTCTGTCTTCCTCTAGGGCACACATTTGGATTATGGCCCTTCTCTTTACACCAATAGCAAATATTCTGCCCAAAGAAATAGTGGCGGAGCCAGGCCCCCGAACATCGGGGGGGCAAAATATTTAAGAACTCAAAATATTAGATAAAAGTTATATAATAAAATATCATTACAATAATTCCCTACGATTACACATATTCTGAAAACGGCGTAATATCAACTCATTATCCACTGCACTAAAAATTTCCTTCTCAATATAAGTAACCAAACAATCATTCATCCAACGATCTGCCATCCGATTTCGAAGGCGACTTTTCACAATCTTCATGGCAGAAAAAGCTCTTTCAACCGTTGCAGTTGCCACAGGTAGAACAAGTGCGAGTTTGATAAGTTTATACACCAACGGATACACAATATCTCTTTTCGTCTTCACCAATTCTCTTGCAAGAGTTCCTATCCCCTTCAAATCGGAAAATTCTTCACTAGAACGCATATCCGAAAAATAATTCTGAAGTTGGTTATCTAGAGCCATTATCTCAACTGGAGAAAAATCAGTTGGATAAAAGTTTGCGAAATGCAGCAATTTCTCCTTATTAAAAGCAACAAATGTGTCATTTGGACTAAGACATTCCATGCACTGAAGTAAGTCCGTGTTTGCTTCTGAAAATCGATCATTGAGCTCTTGAAGTTGCATATCTAAAACTTTATATAATACACTTACTTTGTAGTAGTGTAAATTAGTAACTCGTGGAGCTTTGCGTTGTGATCTAGCCTTGAGAACCCGAACATCATCCATATTTGGAATTTCAATATCATGACAATTGCAGAACGTGACCACTTCCTCCAATAGACTATCCCAACCAACATCTCTCATCAGTTGTAGTCTTTCTTTTGAGACTTTAACTTGTACCATTGCATTGACAATATCTTGACTCTTCCTCTGCAGAATCTGAGATAGCTCATTTGTTATTCCTAATATATTCTTCATCAAATGCAAAGTGAAAGCAAAATCAAACGTTCCCAAAGAATCTATAAGACCAACAGCTTCAGCCTTTTGTTCAGGAAGTGAACCATCTTTGACTACATAGTCTAACACATCAATAATTGTAGAAAAACTTGAAATCAAACTCATCAATGTGCCATAATGGGAACCCCAACGAGTATCACCTGCTTTTTTAAGCCCAAATTCTTGATTCAAACCACGACCACTCAAAATTTCTCCATTTCCAAGTGCTTTCCTAACTTCAGCCATTTGTTTCTCTCTAAACATATCTTTTCTTTTACAGGAACCTCCAACAACTCTAACTACTACAGCTATCAAGGTAAACAAAGAAGCAACTTGCAGATGATCTTTTGCTACTGCAACAATAGTAAGTTGAAGTTGATGTGCGAAACAATGGACATAAAAGGCAAGTGGATTATCTTGTAAAATCAAACTTTTAAGCCCCTTGAACTCTCCACGCATATTACTTGCACCATCATATCCTTACCCTCTAATTCTTGACATACTCAACCCAAAGTGCACAAGAAGTGATTCAATAGCTTTCTTCAATGACATAGCAGAAGTGTCACTAACATGGACTATTCCAAGAAAACGTTCAACAAGAAAGCCATTTGAATTCACATAACGTAAAACAACAACCATCTGTTCTTTGTCTGATACATCACGAGACTCGTCAACTAATATAGCAAAATTCTCATCTCCAAGTTCTTTTAATATAGCATAAGTAGTTTCAAGAGCAGCAACATGCACAATATCTTTTTGAATGTCTGGAGAAGTTAATTGATTATTCTCTGGAGCATTTTGGAACACAACACTTTTTATCTCCTCGTTATGATTTGCAGCAAACTTCAGGAGTTCAAGAAAGTTACCTTGATTAAATGAACTTTCTGATTCATCATGTCCTCGAAAAGGTAGGCCTTGGTGTAGCAAATATCTGACACAATCCACTGAAGCAGTTAACCTTGCTCTATAAAGGTTGCGTGTTTGCTCCACTTGTTTAAATATAGCTACTTCAATATGTTGGCTTTGTTTCATCAAATCTACACATTTTTGCCAAGCTTGATTATGTGCCAACATGTTTAGTAAATAATTCCTTCTTTTTCCAATTAGTGAACTCAATTGTAGTGAATGAATCTCCACCCATTTGTTTTCCAAAATCCGGACGAAATAAATAGCAACATAAACAGAAGACAGCATCCTTATTTATGCTATACTCTAACCAATTTCCAAATTCATTGAACCAGGACGGACAAAATCTTCTCGATACCTTATATGATTTCGAGGTTGGCATGGTCCTTTTTGCAAGTAAGCTCTTCTTACTCTTTCTCGATCATTAGGATCATAACTTGAAATCTTTATCCTCAAACCCGGGTCTGACGGGAGATCATCCAAATTGATTTCAACTCGAGGTTTCTTTGAAGAATCATGCACTTGTTCCGGATGAGTTCTTTCTCCTCGACTTGTATTTTCATTTGTCGTTGATGGCTTTCTTATGAGGAATTTATCCATTCATATTCCATAATAATATTGAAGAGTCAATGAAATTGACTTGAATAAAATAAATAATTTTATACTTTATAAATTGATAGATTTCAAGTAAAAAGTATTCATAAATTTATCCATTCCTATTCCATAAGTATCATGTGGATTCCTTCTTGAAACTATAGATTCAAGAAGTCGCTATTCAATTATTCTAATACATATAAAATCGATAATTACGAGAGGTACTAGAAATTGGAAACTGAAAATGTTAGAAACTATAAATCGTGAACTTGAAATATAGAAAGATAAGATCTTTTACCTTGAGTTGCTGACGACGGCGAGCAGAGGGAGGCGACGACGGCGAAGCTTCAGGGAGTCGCTGTTTCTATTTCAGAGAGAGAGATAAGACCGAGAGTTAGGGGGTGAGAAGAGATTGTGAAATCTCAGAAAATAAATATAATATATAAAACTGAAATTTAGAAGAAATAGAGAAATAGAAAGAAGATTAGGTTTACCTTGGAGGGGCGCCGGCGAACTCGCCCGTTGAAGCGACTGAAATGATGATGAGAAGGGGATGAAACGATGGAGTTGGTTCTGTGCAATCTGACCCAATCCATTTACTAATCTTTTTGCCCAAATTAATTTAATTGAAACGGGCCCATTATTATTAGTTCAGATCCGGCCCACTTAATTTAACCCTAAACCCAACCCATACTAAACAAATATATCCATCCTAGCCCTAGTCAACACTCTTCAGCCCTCTTGCTCCTAGATTTGGGCTATGTTTAATGTTTGGACTTACTAGGCATAAAAAAAAATAACCTTTGCCCCAAATCTTGTAAATTTTTGGTGGGGCAACAATTAATTTTACATAGGTATATATGTATAGATATAGAATATTGAGGTGGGGCAAGAGCCCCACCATCACTAAGTGTAGCTCCGCCCCTGCAAAGAAACAGGGAGGTTTATGATTCTTTCCACACTCTGGGCATGTTGGCTTGTCTTCATAAGTATTTCCTTTAAACTTGGCCCCCACATCTGCTTTCTTGCTCTGATACCATTTGTAATGCTCCGGGTCCATGGGGTGGGAGCCCGTTACGCTATGGCGGTCCAATGGATCAACTAGCAAACTTGGTATTCGTCTTTGCTTTACCAAAAATGGTTAACCATGTTGCTAGAGAATCCATTAAGCCCATTACTTATATTGTATTGACATCCCTTACTTATTTGATGTGAGATGTCACATTAGGAGTATGTTGATCGATGTCGAGAGTCATAATCTATTAGATAGATTCCTTAGTGGGTCATTTGGCCACTTTATCTGGTGGAATCCGGTGTCATTGCAAATCAGACATTGCATGGGCCATTTTGGGTCCCTTAATTGTTAATTTATTTATTTCATAAGTATAAATGTCAAAGTTAAAAAGAGAGAGAATCTTTGAAAAACAATTCAAAGTGTAATATTTACAAACAAAATAGTTTTGCTTGTCAGATGTTCCACCGACTTTCACACATAATATACTATATTCTATTTTTTTTTTAGAAAAGGGCATTCTCCACGTCCAAACAAAACTAAGAGCATTTTCCATATATGATGTATGAAATAGGGGTATTTTTTATTTTCTCTCTTCAAAATTTAGATCTTTAAGATGAGACATTAACTACTCTACTCTATTAATTCATTACCACACATACACAATTGACTAATGAGCATTTCGTCAAATAATAATGTAAGGATAGTAACTCTTAGAACATTTATAACATTTCGGCAAATACTAATGACTAATGAACGTGCGTGTGCTGGTCTAGTGGTAGTGAGGTTAATTTTTAAAATAATAGGTCTTGGATTCGAGTTCTCTGTACTCAACTATGTAATTTAATGTTAATGTAAACCAATTTTTGTTTAAAAAGAAATACAATCGGTGATGAATGATCTTCCATTCCTGCATTGGCTTAACATAGGCCTATATTTCTAGAAGATTAAAATAAAGACACTTTTATTTATACCAAAATCTAGAAAGTCAGACTCGAATTAGAATGGAAGAGTTGGATAATTACGTAATAAGATTGTGTCAAGCAAAAACTATTAATGGTATGGGATGGGATACTTAATAACAAATCAACTCAACTCTTTTTGCTTTCTTTAAAGAAGCCCACAGAAGAGTAAGTATGACCCAATATCTGTAGGCCCACGGAAGGTTCCATTCTTTCAAAATTATGAAGGGTAATTTTAAACATAACCCGAAATCTTTGAGTATAGCCTCCATTTAAAGTAATGTACTATTATATCCTTAAGTTTCATAATATGAATTCATAATTTATTTTTTGAATGCATCCATGCGTATACTGCAAGTCCATAACATCAAATATCAAATTTTATTTTTTGAGAATAATTTGAAATATAAATATTCAAATCTCAAATATTACTAGTTTGTATTTTTTGATAATAATTTGAAAAAAAAAATTTGTGAATAGGGATGAGTATAGGCTCGGGATCGGAAGTCCTCATGAAAAATTTTAATTTTATGATATTTGTTCCGGTCTTGGTCCCAGTCCCGTACGGAACTTCACGACTCTGGAAAATTTTACCTGGGGTGTAAATTTTCCGAATATCTAAAATTGGACCAAAAAATCATAAATTTATAGAATTAAAATTTTAAATATAATTTTTAGTTTATGATTAAAAAATTAAAATTTTAATTGAAATTAAAATTAATTTAATGGTCTCAATCCGGATTTGAGATTCACATGTGTAGAAATTTTTAAAAAATTCGAGACTTAAGATCTTAATCCATCAAGATTTTGATCCGGATCGAGAATTTTAGAAGTCCTGATCTAAAATTTTCATCTCTTAGGACTAAGAAAATAGATATTTTATTATAATACTATAAATTTTGGAGTTATAAGGACAAAATTATATTATTTTAAATTGGAGGCTATAAAAAGAGGTTTTGTGGCTATGTTTAAAATTACCCAATTATAAATGAAACGAGCGCATGTTAGGTTATAGACAGGAGATTAATACATAAAGTAATATATTTCGTGTTTGAGTTTTTCGTGACTTGACTTGTAATTTAATTAAATGTAATCAATTAAAAAGTTTATCACTGAAATGTGGTTTATACTTCACCATTCGAAATCAAAATTGTTCTAGGCAGTCTAATTTTAAAATTGTCGGTTTCAATTTCGAGATGCGTGTTCTTTTATAATAAGCTTTAAAAATTTATATTTACATAAAATTACAAGTTAAAATATAATTTTATAAGTTATTAACAATTATTTTTAATAATATAAAAGATAAAATTGTATTAAAACCAATGGTTCGGAGCCATCAGTTATGAACCTTTAAAATTAGATATGGATCGTTCTATGCACGATTACATTCACAAAATCACATATTCCAATTTAGTTACTATTCAGTTTTGACGATGGTTATGATTATTTTTTTTCAACATATAACTTTATAAAATACTACTCCTTCCGTCAACTAAACTTCTTTACATTTTAATTCGACACGAATTTTAATATTGTATTTTGACTTTGCATAGAAGAATGTAATTAGTGGAGTTTGAGACACACTTAATTACTTTTATTATATATATATTTTTTAATATAAAGAGTTTTTATAAACGAACTATTATGACAAAGTAATTTCATTAATGTAAGAATTTTAACAGACATAATGAGAATTACTTTGTTCTACTCTTGTAGTCCATCTCTGCCGACTCAAATGTCCCAAAACTATTAAACTATTTGATACAAGTAATTGAGCAAGATTAAGATGTAGCATAGTGCGTAAGCCAACTTCTTACAGTATTTTATTTTAATCATTATCTTAGGATGTAAAAATGTGTGGGGATGAAAAGTTGATGTTTTATTTTGAAAAAAATAATTAAATTAGACAAATGAGTCGACTTGACCTAAAAAATTAGTAGGAGACTATTTGAGTGGGGACAGATGGAGGATGGAGTCAATTAGACACATCACATCATGTGGCATGAGGAATGAGGCCATAAGAGCATTTCAGTCATGATCCTCATTTTGCAAGGTTGAAAATTAAAAATTAAATTTAAATTAATTAATAATTTATCGGTCTCATTATTTCGGGTTTGATTTCTCCATACGAGACACAAGAGATAACATAATATATATATATATATATATATATATATATATATAAAATAGAAATTGATGCAATGAATTGAAGGTATAAAATCTTAGTTGCATATGTAATGTAAGTACGTGATAGTATTAATTAAAATAAAAGATAAAGTACACTATTTGAAGAGACGATATCATATATCCTACATTTGTGTCTCATCTTCTATATCTCATAGCTAAATTTTATTTTATTTTTAATTTTATTTTTGATTTCAACTTTTTATATGTTTTAATTTAATTTTTTTACCATAATATTAGGGTTCATTTCACTCAAATAGGGTTTATAATTATTTTTTAATATTTAATATCACTTTTAATTAATTTTTAGGGTTGATAAATTCAAAAATAGAGTATGTAATTTTTTAAAAATTTGAATTTTTAAACAATTGTTAATTATATATGATTCATTTTATCATAATAAATTTTTTATTTTTAAAAATTATTAATTAAAATGATAAATTTAATTATGGGACATGGAATATGAAACACAATTGTGGAACACAAGAGCCCATCCCCTATTTCAAATAAGATAAACTCCCGCACTAACATGCACTGCTAAGTACTACCCAACCTTTACGGACTTATTTGGTAGATAGGTTAAGATGAGAGTGGATATGTTAAATTTAGTATGGGGAGTTATGATATAAAATATAGGTTTGTGTTTGGTAGATAACATAGAAAGTGAGATACAATTTATATGTTGTTTGATAGAAGTGGTTAAACCTTAGATAAAGTATTGCTATTACAAACCTACCTTTCATTTTTTTTTATAAAAATTATGAAAATGTCATAATTATTTTAGTAAGAGATAATATAGGATTTCTTTTCTTATTATTTTCTTTCCTTTTTCTTTTCTTATTATTTTATTTTTGATACTGCTTTGCTTTTTAATTATATAGTATATAATGTTTCTTCTTATTGTTTTATTTTCGTTTTTAATTATATAATATATAAAAATATGATTTTTATAATTTCTTGAGTTATTGAGAATTTTTTTTAAATATTCAAGAAATAAAAATTGAAATATATTATACTCAGCTTCAATAATTATTTAATTATTTTAGAGAGGGTCCTCAATTTCGAATTATTGAAGCCAGAAACTTCGTATATATCTACTCGACTTCGTAGATAATTCTGAACATAGAAAAAAAGTAATATATAAAAGTTTTGTATTGATGTGTTTACATCTTTCTTTCTTTTTTTTCCAGTATCTCATATAATCGACAAGAAAGCGAATAAAATAATGAACATGATCACAATATTACATAAGGGAAGTAGTTAGCTGAGTTTTTTAAATTGCAATACATGCATTAGAGTAAGAAACAAGAATGAGGAACAAAATTTGGTACATAGCTTTTAAAAAACATTGAGATGTGTATTTGTTTATTGCAATTTTTGTAGCAAGCTCACTCTGATTTTTGCTGTGTAGGGCTCACCAACTCTGTTTGTATGATCATATTTGCAACTAGTACAATAATTGATGGAGTGCAAGCATTCACCTGCATAAATTTCAATGCATTATGAATGCATCAAAAAAGGGACGTATGCCATATTTATACATCAGGCTTGAAATCATACCCAAACCCTTCCGTTCAGACCAAATGCAATCTTGAAGGCAATCTTTTTCCCAAAAGTCTCAAGTACGGAGCATGTTGGAGAGCTCAACAACCTATAAATCAAGTCATCACGAAGTGAGTGAGATCGATTGCTGCAGTCAAGTACTCAATAGAAAATGAGTATTATCTTTTCTTTTAATGGAGAGTAATATCTTACGTTCTTGATAATCTAGTAGAGATTTCGAACATGAACCCGTCTTTAAGGGGACCATACTCTGCCGTTTTCCCTGTCCCTGATGCACATCTAAATTATCAGAGTTATATTACAGATAAATTATCTGATGAACATCTAAATTTGCAAACAATGGATGTTTACAATATACAAGCTAGGAGGAATACTTCAAATAAAGACAATCAATAGATACAATCTACTACAGAAGTGGATAAAATGAAAACTGGATCAACCACTTTGACATTTATCACAGAGTATGTAGTGATGGAAGCAATTTTAGTGCTACAAGAAAACAGAACTAAGTTTATATGACATAAAGTAGTAAAGACTAAAGAAATTTAAAATACAAAATCAAGAGTACCTACATAAGACCTTGCATTGACCACTATTCCACATACTATAATCTCAACTATACAAAATATCATCAAACTACAATCTATAAGCTGAGAAATTTCTATTATCAAATAACAAGCTATTATCAAACCACACGCCTCTCAATAATAGCTATTATAAAAAAATGGAATCTTGAATAAAATACATGGCCATAAAATTATCAATGTTTCAAACACAAATACTAAGAACAATAAACATTCTCAGGTTTGAGAAAGACATACGAAGCAAGATTAAACAATCAATCGATAAAAATTGTGTTAGATTTCCATAAATTTCACAAAATAAATAGCTAGGGTTCCATTAATCAACAAAATATTCATATCCGAGGCGCCACTCCTTGAAAACAATTCGGAGGCGCACAACAATGGGAGAAAATATGCACAAATTCACCTCGACCCACATTGATTTTGAGAAAATATAGAGTTAACTTACCAAATTCGAAGCAAATCAAAATATATTGATGAGACACTTACCCTTACAGTTACACTTACAGATGCTTCCTCCGAAACACATGCGTAGAATCGGAAAACAGAACAGAAACACATGAAAATTTGAAACCAACATGAGAACGATACTTACTCTTGAAGACGTTGGTTTCAGTCTTCAAGGAATACATGTGTGGAATCGGAAAAAATGATGCTACGTTTCCTGAAACACATGAAATGATGAAAATTAAGAACTAGGGTTCCACACAGATACCCAATCAAAAATACAGAATAAAGCAATTCGAACGCTCTTTGAAAATCAATTGTGATGCACAACCTTACAAAATCGAAATTTTTTAACATTCAACTCGATAAAAATCTGAAATAAACATAACTATTCGAAGCCAATAAAAAACAAGTCGTATACCTTGCTATTCACGAACTAGGAAATCAAAATTTACATACCCTTCTTGTATAGATTATAGTACCGAGCCCGCGAATTTATCACATTTTGTATACAAGTTTCTTAATTAACTATTTAGATGCGAATTCAATAATTAATTATTAAGAGAAAAATACATGAGCATCAACCATATGCACTACTTTTGGAGAGCTGTGAATGAAAGTATGAAACATGGGTTATTATAATAAAATAAAATAAATCGATTATAAAATAGTCTTGTGTTTTGTCTTATAATAGTATTCAGCTTTTCAATGACAATATGGATATTTGAGAAGTGAAAGTACATGTGAAACACATAAATTAACAGGCAGTTATTCTCACGTGCTGCCCATTATTAACTACAGTCTACTGCGAGAATAAGATCTTTTGCCTTCCTATTAACGACGTTTGACTCAATAGTAATAGGAGTATAAATAAGCATATTTTCCGATCTTGAGAAAAAGTCTTTTTTAACGAGATGAAATGAGTGATAAAATAATTATATATAAACAGTTCAAAAATTGAAATTCCTTTCAATATATATTGTTTTATTATTATCTTTTTTTTTAAATCATATAAAAATAATATTTAAAAGATATATTATATGTAAAATCATACAATTTTTACATATAATAAACTTTTTAAATATAATATTAATATGATTTTTACATTAAATTTTGTTCTCGTTTCAAAAATTAATCTTCATATCCGTTTCAAAAAAATTTTAAAATCGTAATTTAATTGAAAATATAAAAAACCGGATTAATTTTTTTTTACCACAAATACGACCAACATCTTTCAAAATCACATAACTGTATTACATTTTAGGCAATCTGTTAAAAATAAAGGCCCAAAAAGAACTCCTAAAGTTTCTAACAATCATTTTAAAATTACTCTTTCAAAATTAAAATAATTAATCTTGAAAAGGTGTAGCTAGGTTGTATGGTTTTTTATTTGATCTAAAATATGTGCTTATAAAGGGGGAAGGGGGTGGGGTTAGTACTACCTCATATAGCAAAGAATATTCCTACCTATACTAGTGCTACTTGAAAAGTTTGTTGAACAACTTTAATTAATCTTTAATTATTTTTAGGAAAAGGAAAAAATATTATTAGTAAGGAACATAACAAATGCCATCAACCAAACATCCAACAAAAAAATACATGACGCAACCGACTAAGACTCGCACAAGCACAAGGTAAACCAACTAGACCATAATGAAATGATTATTACACCACGACCTAAAATTATGCCTAATAACAAAATTACAGCCTTCTTCCCACCTATCCAGTTCCAAACAAGAGATTTAATCTCCCCAAATACACGCTCAACATTCCATTTCCCATTGTTGAAAACTATCTTATTCCTATTACGCTAAATCAAGCAAACAACACATTCCCAGACCGCAGCTAGTATTTGTCTAAATTTATTATCTTTGAACATGTTACAGAATTAGATGAGGTTGAGCGAGACTACCTTTGAAACTGAACACCGAGCCACTCTAAACATCGACTCCACAAACTCCACGTGGTCTGACACTCTACGAAAATGTGATCAATAGTCTCCTCGACCTTGTCATAGAGAGGACAAGAAGTAGATATTAGGTGTCATACCTTTAATTATCTTCTTTTAAAAAAAAAAAAGATTACATTAACTTTAAATTACATGGCCGCGTCACGCAGGACTCGAATCTGAGATCTATTGCTTTGGACATTAGCCTCACTACCTCTAGGTGAACTCACGCATGCCCCTTTAATTATCTTTAATGACAACAGTTGTATCTCATTTGACATCTCAAACTGTCGATTGGTCCAAGGCTCCTCCTACTAATTATCTTATTATTAATTAATAAAATTAAATTGCTTGCATGCCTTAGATTCAATATTTGGTGATCATACCCAACGCATTTAATAGTTTAAGGCATGTTTTGATCAGATGGTTTATTGTGTAGTTGAGATCTAAGAGGTATATATTTTTTACAGTTGATATATTTTGATCAAATCAAAATAGTTATAGATTTACAAAATGATGAAATGAAAATAGTTTGAAATGATATCATTGTGAGTTAGTATGATGACTATACAATTGATATATGGTATATTGTCACAACAAAACAACAAAAATCTTATGATGTGTTTTTTTCTTTCGGAAAGCAACCTATGAGAATTTATATTTCTTCTAAAGGCAAAAAATTAAATTAAACAAAACTAAATTATGGAAGAATGTTATCTATTGTTAGTGTGTGAGCTTTATATAATGGGATAATAGCCTTAAAATTCACCACCTTGTCATTTAGTTGGAAACATAACATGACTTTTCAATTTAGCCTAAAAATACACCACTTTTTAATTTGTTGTAATCTTCCCCAAATTTTGAAATGACCTTGAATTAAGATGATGTGGCACACATGTGGCAATAGATTTTAATGATTATTTTGATATATCCAATGTCACTACAAAAAACACATTTTCTAGCAACGGAATAGTGACGGAAAATTTTTCCGTTTCTAAATTTTAACGGATTAACAACGGAATTGTTACAGAATTTGTTGTTCAATTTTAGTAACAGAATTAGTGACGGAATTATCCATTATTAAAATTTGGTAACGAAATTTTCTGTTACAATTTCGTTACTAAAATTGAAAAATTCATTTTAGAAATAGAAATTCCGTTACAATCCCGTTGTTATATGGTAACGGAATATATTCCGTTGTTAAATTTTTTTAGCAACCATCAATATTACTACGGATAAATCTGTTACAATTCCGTTACTAACATCTTTAGTAACGGAATTTCTTATTTTAGTGACGGAAAAATTCCGTTGCTAAATAAACTTTTTTTTGTAGTGTGTGGCATTGCAATTATCCAATGTGGCATTTTATTTATACAATATATCTATATATTGTACTTATATTGATTTTATTCTACTAAAAATTAATTTTATAAATATGATGTGTTATTTTATACATAACAATATAAATTATAAACTTATTTTTTAAATAAAAATCATTAGATCTTGATTCATAAATCTCTCGTCGGTTCGAGAAATTAAGATAAGAGGATCGAACCGCTTCTTTTGACTCTTTTTCAAATTTGATTATTATATATATAAGCGTCTTGTTTTAAAATTATACTAATGAAAGTGCACCGTCGTACCAAGTCCAAGCGTACAGAAAGTGCGTCTACACATTAGACTTGTGTCGGAAAATCATGTTGTGCGATTACTATCTCCGACTGCATTACAGGAAGGGAAGATAAAGATTAAAAACATCCAGCCACCGCGGCGGTGGCATGTTCCTCCGGTCAGCCACGAAGCTGGCAAAAGTAGGGATCCGGATATCGGGTAAAGCAAAATAATTAGCCTAACCGTCATCAAACAAGATCATCGTGGACAACTCCATGGAGTAGTTGTACCTGAACACGATGGCGTTCAAGTCTCTCTTACATATTTTTTTACTTTTTATTTCTATTTTATTAGTATAATTTTAAAACAAGAAGTTTATATATATAAGAATAATATGTGTGGGTATTTTAAACTTAAAATTTATGATTTATATTTTGAAAAATAAAAAAAATATAACATTTACATTGTTATGTTTAATATTTATGATCTAATGATTTATATTTTAAAAAATTAAAATGTATAATTTATATTGTTATGTATAAAATAACACATCATATTTATAAAATTAATTTTTAGTGGAATAAAATTAACATGAGTATAATATATTGCTATATTTTATAAATAAAATGTCATATTGAATCATTGAAATGACACATTGGATAATTGCAATGCCACATTGGATATATTAAATTAATCATTAAAATCTATTGCCACATATGTGCCACATCATCTTAATTCAAGGTCATTCCAAAATTTGGGGAAGATTGCAACAAATTAAAAAGTGGTGTATTTTTAGGCTAAATTGAAAAGTCATGTTATGTTTCCAACTAAATGAAAATGTGGTGAATTTTAAGGTTATTATCCCTTATATAATTATGTTGGGAAAATCCTAAGTTTATAATCTTTTGAATCGAGATCGGAGATTAAGGTTGTAAATGAATTAAATAAATTTAAATAGATTATTGTAACAATAGTTTGATCAATTAAAACGTTTTGAGAAAATCGGATGATCTGTTGACATTTAATCTTGTACGCGTGTATATATATATATATATATATATAGGAAGTGGTTCAGGTAAAAAGAGGAATTAAAGTAGGAAATAGGAAATGATCTGGGCCATTGATTTGGATGATCGGACAGATCTGATCTACTTAAAAAGGCGGTGCATTCCATCGCTTTGAACGATGCACGAAGGATATTTTGGTAAAAAATCCCCTATACGCGTTCATACGCGTTCAAAATACAATGCATTTAATAGTTAAATACAATGCATTTAATAGTTAAATGCAATGCATAACTCAATTACATCTTCACAATGCATTTTACAGTTAAAAACAATGCATTTACCAGTTAAAAACAATGCATTTAACAATTAAATTACTGATTTGCCCTTAATTACTATAAAATAAAAATTGCGCGTGCATTGTAGTATAACAATGCATGAAAAACTCGGCCAAGATCTCAACCGTCCGATCATCCATTTAAACGGTTGAGATTATTTCCTATTTCCTACTTTAAAATCCTTTTGTATATAATTTATATCCTATATATATATAGAGAGAGAGGATGATTCACATAGAAATGACTTTTAAAATGATAAATAAAAATGAATAACAACTATAGATCCAAAAACTTTGTATGGCTAGATTTCATCCATGAAAAAGAATTGGAAAGCACGTGCATCATTTTTCTAAGCATAAAAGGCTAAAATGGTAAAATTCATCTTATGAAATTTATAAAATCCCTAATTTATAGCTTTACCAAAATAGATCTCCCATTAAATGATGCATTCTCTATTAAATATTTTTTTCTATACGGATTGACCATTTTTAATTTTTAATCATTTAATTATGTAATGATTATTACATTTTTTACATTGATATATAAGTCAAAGCATATTAGAAAATATATTTCTCTCTATTTTTTTTTCTTCATATGAAAAAACAACAATTTAATGAATAATAAATTTTCTATAAATTTAGCACAATAAATTATAATAAAATGCATTAAATTAATATATAAATTCATCAACATAACATATTATAACTTCATGCATCAGCATTTTATAAATTCATGCATACAACAAAATAATTTAATGAACTATATTTTTTGTATAAATTTTGCATTACAAAGTCTATCATAATGCATTATATTAATAATTTAATGCATCAATATATTTTGAAATGATGCGTACAAGAAAAAAAAAAGATTTTGATGCATTAGTTCAAGAAAAACAAGTATTTAATTTAGTCTATAAAAATAATAAATTTCACACAAAATTAAATACGAAAATTCAAATAGGAGATAATGTTATTAGAAAAAAACTTATATTAGGAAGAAAAAACAATAATATATTGAGGCATGAATATGGAATAAGCATATATAATAATTTAATGAATAGATTTTGCATAGCAAAATTTAAGAAAATGCATAATATCAATAAATTAATGCTATCAATCATGAATCAAGCATGCTCCAAAATAAATTAATGCATCAATCATGAATAAAAAATGCATAATATCATGCATCAATCAAGAAAATGCATATTATTTTTGTACAAATGTTTCTTAACAAAGTTCAGCAAAATGCATTATATTAATGAATTAATGCATAAAAATATTATAAATTCATGCATGCATGCATACAAGAAAAAGGTAGATTTTCATTCATTATTTTAACAAAACGATGTATTTGATCTATAAAAATAATAAATTATACAAAATAAAGTACAAAAATTCAAGTTGGGGAATTTTAAATAAACCGCGCCACAAAAAAATTAATGAAAAGTGATTCGTTAGTAAAAAAAAACAATAATATTATGTTAAACCATCAATTAATATACAAAATGATTTAATGAACAGTGACATAATAGATAAGTACTGCATAATAAAGTCTAACAAAATGATGTATTCATAAATTAAGGAATCAATATATTATAAATATATGCATACGAAAAAAAAGTAGATGTTAATGAAATATTTTAACAAAAACATGTATTTAATTAAAAAAATACATTTACGCAAAATAAAACTCAAAACAATAAAATATGTTAAATTAAAATAGCAGTCTCATAAATTCTTTTAATGTACATGATAACTGAGAAATAAATATGATATTATAGTAAAGCATAAATAGGGAATAAATTGCAATATAACATTTTAAAAAAAGAATAAAAATGTATATATCATAGTTATACCTTAAAAATAAAATACTAATAATAGTAGTATTTTATGAGTCACGACTAAATGAATGCTTATTTTAAATGCATTTAATATACCACTTAAAGATTTTCAAATTAGGGACTAAGTACACAATTAATTATCAATTCTCCTTTAGAAAAGATAAAAAAAAAAGATAAATAAACGATAACTAAATAAAATTGTAATAAATACATTGCATGTAAAAAAGTAATGAATTATATTATTAAACTAATATACACTTGGCGTAGTAAAATATCCAAAACAATAATAAAATATAAACAAGATAATAGGTGTGGTTTCTTCAATATTTAATGTGATACAATTGATAAGACCAAGTCATATATGATTATTATTCAATAAATAATTGTGGACATTCCGTAAATTATCAAAAATCAGTTACAACTCATAGCACAATTACTTAATTATCCTTTAAATTAGTTTTAACTCATTTTCAGCTAAAAATAACATCAATGAATTAGAATGCATCTTAACCGTATAATGTAAAAAAATAACAACATTGATTCATTCTTATTTCTCATATAAAATTACATTCTCAATTGATCCATTTCCTATATATATATATATGAGATAATTATAATGAAAATAGATCTGCTTGTGTCAAATAAAAATAAATCCGAATCATCCATATTTTTCATCTAATGAATATAATTAAAATATACCATAATCAATAAACTCTACTTAGAAACAATAACAAATTCCATGTTTTTAGGGATAAAATATTTTAAATAAGATATATACCAAAATTATCTTTTAATTTGTACCATTGATCTAAATAATTTAACAACTAAGATTTATTTTTAGTTAACTCATAGAGAACTATTTTTATTTGATCTCTTTTCTCTCTCTCTATATATATACCCTAATCAATAAACCCTAGTCAGAAAGAATAACAAATTCCTTATTTTTAAGGATAAAATATATTAAATAAGATATATACCAAAATTATCTTTTAATCTGCATCATTAATATAAATAATTCAACAGTCAAGATTTATTTTTAGTTAACTCATACAGAATCATTTTTATTTGATTTCTTCCCTCTACAATTATTTACAATTTTCATTAATATAAATAAAATTATTTACAAGAAAAATAAAACAATAGCGGTATTTATAAGAAACTAAATCAAAATACAATTTTAAATACCTATTATTCATAATAATCATATTATATTAATAGTAGTATCATATTATCATCATTTCATGCATGGCAATTATATGAAATAAAAAATTGTCTATTAAATAAGAAGTTAAGAACTGTTAGTTTTTTTAGAACAAGAAAAAGAGCTTTATTTCAATATAGGTATAAGACATGTCTCCAATCATACACTAACAAGACTGAAACAAACAATCCCAACAAAAAAACAAACTACAATAACAGCAAACTCGTCTAACTACTTGTCTAGATGAAATGTGGGAGTGCCCCGAAAATCTTCAAAAATGATATGGGATAATATTGCAACTCCGAAAGTTCAGTTGACTGCATGGAGAATATTTTCCTGGAGAATTGCAATGAAAGTCGAACTTGTGAGAAGAGGCGCACTGCCACCAAATATCTCGACGGAATGCTCATTATGTGGTGTTAAGGAGGAATCAATTGATCACTTGTTTGTTGAGTGTAGTCGCAAACATTTCTTCTCTCGCCCAAAGCTCCATTTCTCCCACTAGCGAAGGACGCAGGCGAGTTGGTCGCCCCTTCCTCTGCCGTTCTCTGCTTCAGCCGGTTTCTTCTCCTGGCCTACACCGGCGCCTGCTGTTGCATGTTTACGATGGCATCAGCTTTTGGCAAATTCTTGCCACCGCCAACCTTTCTCTCTCCTTCGGCAGTCCTCTGCCTCAGGTAGGGTTCTCTCCCTCTCTTGTTCTTTTATGTGAT
Source organism: Leonotis leonurus (assembly GCA_026898415.1). Classification (NCBI taxonomy): domain Eukaryota; kingdom Viridiplantae; phylum Streptophyta; class Magnoliopsida; order Lamiales; family Lamiaceae; genus Leonotis; species Leonotis leonurus. Next base: position 752,371 of record JAPKLX010000025.1, read on the forward strand.
TGTATTACAGTTCAAGTATTAGGGGTGATCTTGGTTTCCAGATTGGCTTCAATTCCACTGGGTTATCATCTTATTTTATTTTATTTATTTATTTATTTATTTTTCTTCTCCAACGACTTCGTCGCTCTTTCCAGCGCACACACTCTCTCTCTCTCTCTGTTCCCTGCTCCAGCCTTGCTGCTGTATCGACGAGTAGAGCCCGACGTCAAGCCCCTCGCAGACTCTCCCCCGGCGTCGAGCAGCAGCGCCTCCTGCCCTTCTCAGCGCCACCGCCTCTGCCTTCCACTCTGTTGCCTCATCCCTCAGGTATATTGCTCCTTTCTCCTCGATTGGTTAAGTGATGTTTTGGCTTAAAGATTAGGTCTTGATTATTTCATTCTATACAGTCCCACAAGTGCTAAGGTGCTAAGGTTCATGCGCATAGATAGGCTACTGATTTTTTTTTTTCATGTTTGTTCTTTTACAACTTCAAAGGTTCATTGAGTCACATGCAAAGTTTTCTAAGTTCTTACATGTATCATTAGTGATTGATAACATAACTAGGTCGAGAAGGGGTCTAAACATTTGTTCTAATACAGGCATACTGAGATCTGAGATTCTAAACTAAGGTTGTTTGTTACCTTAGTGGATTGCTTGGGTTGACTCGGTTTGGGCAGAACTTCTCTCCTCAGTTCCTCTTACGTGTTCTTCCTTAACGACATGTTGGAAGGGGTGTTAAAGTTGGTCTCGAAACTATGCAGAAATGTTCTCAATGTTAGAGCTTAGAAGTTCTTACCTCCAGATTGTCCTAGGTTAGCTTCAAGCTATTATGAATCCTTCTCTTATGTTTTCTTCCAGTTTCTTTTCTAAAATTTGTTGAGTATTTAGTTGTTGCTGTAAACCTTCTAAGACATGGAAATGACGGGTATTTATATATGAATGAGATGGTTAGGGTTGTGCTTTGTGTTCTAATCGATTCTAAGTTGAATTTATCTTGAAAATGAAGTCTTTTGGCTTCACATTGCAGGTTATAGAAGTTGGGCAGGCTGATAAAGGTGGCATGGATGAGCTGTAGCTCTTGGAATTCCTCCCTTTCCAGTCTTTTCCTTCGGCCAAAAGGAGGTACGAGCATCTTCTCTGATTTCCTTCTTTCTTTCACCCTTTTGGGTCCTTACTTAGACATTCTATTGCATTGGATTAAGTGTGGAGTTTCGTGTACTTTACTCCTTTCTATTTTTAGAGGCTTGCAGTGACTAATCCTAATTCTATTTTCTCACTCTTGTTTTTTTTAGGGTGATGGCAGATTGGGGTGTACTAAGTAGGAAGGAGAAGAGACAAATTATCAACTTCCCTCCTATTGGTTCCTGTTGCCCATGTGGCAGCTCCTTCTTCTATTATTTCCTTTACTCTTATGTAGTATATTCCTTGTTTAGTTCTAAGTTTGTTTGTACCACAATAATAGCAGATTGTTTGAAGATTTCCTGTGAGATTTGTCCATGCCTCGGTTCCCTCCCTCTATTGTTTTGGTGTCTTATTTCTTCCAGATGTACTACTATATATATATCTTTACATTTTCCTTTTACTTATTTATTCATTACTTGTTTTGTCTTATATATTTATATAGGTAGCTAGTTGTACCTATGTAGCTATGATCCTTGCGAAAAGTTCAAGAACAAATCAGATGGAATTTGCACTCCTCTAGGCATATATTCCTTATAAATGGTTTAAAATTGTAACAATAAGTTTGAACGCATTACGCATGAATGCAGCTGGTGTCTGCATCAATTATCATTTCTAGTAACATCCCACCACAAATCTTCATTAATACACCAATAAGTATCCTTAATTACTAACTAAGATTCTCTTGAGCAAATCCAAGAATTTAATACTCTATCATAAATACTTCTATTAATCTTAGACATGAATATGCCAATCATTTAAGTGATGACACTATCATCATACTTACACTTATTTATTATTTCCTTAATGGCATTGATCCCATTAGATAATTATTGCTACTAATGGTTCTACTAACATAAGTTCTTAAGTCTTGTCCCGTAAGTTAATCACAAGTTCGTGGTAATTGAGAGTTTTGCTAATTTATTCGAGATTGAAAAGGCGGGGCATTACATTATTTAATAGTTATATCATGTATTATTACATACTAATTATTTATATTGTTTGATGTTGTGTCAAATATTGGAAATTAAGTCATACAAATCTTAATCAATGTATCATTGTCAATATTGTTATTAACTTATTAGACTATTTTTACTCATGACACTCTCATGAGTGTCATAGCTAAAAAAACAAAAAAGTATTATTAAAAATTAAATGAAAATTAAAATGAAAAGGATGACACCCATGACATTGGGTTGGCCGACCAATATTTAGATATATTTGGTTATTCAGTAATATAGTGCCACTTGGCAACATATTAATGGATACTCAAATATACTTAGTTTAACATGTATATATTAATTATTTTAAATAATATTAATAAAAAATATAAAAAAATATGAAAATTCACAATTTTAAATTCTCTATAAATAAAGTAGCATATTTATATTTTTTGATGCACAATCAATTTTCATCATTTTCTCACCTATTTGTCAATATTTCAATTTTATCTCATTTTTAAATTATTTTCTACCATTTTTCAAATCATGCATCCAAAAGTTTGGCACTAATAATTAAATATGCAATGTGTTTTATTTATTGAGTTTGTAATTTATTATCTAATTCATTTATTTGTAGTATGATTTATTTCGTTTCAATTATGTATGTCTTTTTCATATGTATTTGCTATTGAATCAATAAATTCATTGTTTATTTTAAGTTTATGAATTAATTAATTATTATTTATTGGGTTTGTAATTTATTATCTAATTCATTTATTTGTAGTATGGTTTATTTCGTTTCAATTATGTATGTCTTTCATATATATTTGTTATTGAATTAATAAATTAATTGTTTATTTTAAGTTCATGAAATAATTAATTATTATAATTATAAATTAAAATTTTAAAATAATAATTATAATATAATTAATTTATTTTTAAATATATGTATACATATAATGTGTAATGAATACAAATAAAAGAAAATTATTTTTTTGTGAGTTGTGTCATGGATAAAGTAGAAAAGTTGTGAAAATGGGTTAAAGTGTAACTTGCATAGGTGGAAGAGAGAAACTAATATTTTATTTAGATGATTGAATTGTAAAGATTGTATAGTGTGATTGATAAACATAATACTATGATTTAACCGGTCACGGGTTCATACCAGTTTTGACCGATTTTCGTTTATTCCCTATGGGTCAATGGTAACTCAATTTTTGTACGGCGGTAAAACGGCTCGTACTAGCTTATTGGTCTTCAATTTCAAAATATTGCTAGCAATTGTCCGACCAAAATTTAACATCAATTGAAATTCGAATAAAGTTGGTCTCCTAAATTGTGGTCCCTAAAGATTTACTTAATTACTTAGTTAGCTGACGTGTCGACTTGGACATAGCATAATAGATGGAGCCCGCTATTAATTAACTTCGGTTTATTAAAAATTTATTATCATATAATATATATTTGTATACGTAGACATATTTTTAGTGTTGTACAAATACTTCTTAAAATCACGTGATGATAATCAAACTGGGGACCAAAAACGTGATACATGTGGTTTAATATATTAATCACTTAGAAATACTATAACATAACAATATTTTGTGAAATGAAATTGTTAGGTATTATTGTTATCTGTAATGTTGACCTAACATGTGTGTTTTTGTATTCTTCACAGGAATGTTGACTTAGCCTCTGACGCAACATAACAACTGGTGTTGACTCAGCGTCCAACTCGACAGCCACGTGGAAGGGTAACTTGGCAGATGCACGAAGACTTGAAGGATGCACGGAGACTAGAGGGAAGACCAAGTCTTACTAGGCGGTTGAGATATTTATGCTAGTGGGATTCTGTTCCACAAATCCAGGAATCAACAACCAACTGTTGTCATGCAGTTGAGATATTCATGCTAGTGGAATTCTGTTCCCACAAATCCAGGAGTCAACAACCAACTGAAGTAGTTCCACAATTCCAGGCTGATATGCGAAGGACAACAACTGAACTGCGAGAATTGTGGAGACATGGGCCAAACAGTTGCTATATTCATGGATCCAAGCCCATGTAGTCTATCTATAAATACTAGAGTCATTCATTCAGTAGAGGGAGGCTAGATAGACAAGTTTGCAGATTAAATTCGTAGTTTTAGTGTGTATGATTCTTAGTTCTTAAGAACATACGTTTAGTGTTTAGTAAGAGTGTTGATGTTGTTGTGGTACTAAATATTATAACAACACAACACTTACTTTTGATTATTCTTTTTGGCCGTAAGGCTGCCGTGTAGGTTGTTCGTTAACACAACCTACGCAAAAATTATATCGTGCCTCTCTACTTTAGCTTCCGCAATATTGACTTAGAGTAGGTTGATACACTTTCAAGTGGTATCAGAGCCATCACTCGACACACTGAGTGTGGTCCTAACGATATCACCTACTTTAGTAGCTCGATGGATCAGAACAATATTGGCATGTTTTGTCCACCAATTCAAGATGTGTCACACGATGTTACCACAACATTTCAAGCCACATTAGAGAGATCTTTTTCCGACGATGAAGATGTTGATAAAGATGATGACAAATCATTTGAGAATACAACACTTCACGTAACAGTTCAGAAGACAACAGTGGAGGACAATCCTGACATCATCGAATCTGAACCAATCTCAGATAGGTACGATCTTAACTACTATTCTAAATTGTTTTGCTTGAATGCCTCTGTTGGTGATGCAGGAAGTGTTGAGGATGACATAGACTCTACATATGGTGAAGAATGTGATGACAATGTTTTCACTATAATACAAGGATTAAAAAGGTTGTATGATGAGCTGTTGGGAAAATGGAAACAACAAGCACGAGATCTGGTGACCTCAACAGCTGAGATAACACGACTCAAGGAGTGTCAAGCAAAACAGGAAGCCCTGATCACACAACGTGACATAGAGCTCCCCAAGGTGAAGTCCCAACTTGAAGAAGCACAGCTGACCATCCGCACGTGGAATACTGGGACCTATTCGCTCCAAGAGATCATGGACAGCGCAAACCCAAGTAAGAGAGGTCTTGGATATCCAACACCGACTGTTGTTTACCCTGATGTTACGTCAACAAGAGGACTGTCATCTGTCAGTTCTGATGTTACAACAACAGAACAGTCATCTCAGGTGAAGCAAACCAACACACATGTAAAGAAAGGTAAGAAAGGTAAGAGACCTAGAAGAACCTATGTGTGTCACTATTGCTTTAGATCAAGTCACATCAAACCTTTTTGCTATCAAAAGAAAAATGATGAAATGTCATCCACCGTGTTGCCTAGACAGTCAAAACATGTTAAACAAACCAAGATGGTATGGGTTAAAAAGACTGACCTTAAATGTAATGTTGTTTACACAGCATTGAATACTAACATTTCAGGTTCTTGGTACTTTGATAGCGGGTGTTCACGTCACATGACAGGTAACAAAGCATTTTTATCTAATTATGAATCCTATGAAGGTGGAAATGTGTCTTTTGGAGGAGGCTCAAAAGGTAAAATAGTTGGTAAAGGGTACTTAAATGTTCCAGGTTTATCCATTCTCACAAATGTTTTCCACGTTCAAGGACTCATGACAAATCTCATTAGTATAAGTCAATTATGTGATGATGATTTGCATGTTAGATTTACTAAAGATACATGTGAGGTGTATGATGAACATAATGCATGTATCATGAAGGGTCAAAGGTCAAATGATAATTGTTACATGACCAATGAACCAAAGTGCAATAAGGCAAAAATTGATGATAATGTGTTATGGTACCTATGGTCAGAACATACTAATTTTATGAACTTTGACAGGTTGACAAAAATGAGTGCAGTAAGAGAACTACCAAAGCTAAACAAAGACGATGTTGGAGAAGATGTCGATACAACACTCTACAGATCGATGATCGAGAGATTTTTTCGTCTTACATCCACACGCCTAAATTTAATGTCCAGTGTCTATCAGGTAAAACCTATGATGTCCTACCTTAAGGCAATCGAGTGTGTTATCAGGTATGTTGCAAGAACAATTGGTCATGAGATATTATTTTCTAAAGACACTAGTATGAGTTTGGTATGGTCTAGTGACTATGGGGTTGATAGTGATGATTTCTCTAGGTTCACTTGGACATTTTTCTTGCGTGAAAAACCCCCTGATATATTTGATGTTTTCAAAACAATGTTTTCTTGCGTTGCTAACATGTTCATTGTTGCAGCAGCAAGCTGTTGTACACAACTACTGTGGCTCAAACAAATGCTTAGTGATTATGGCCTAGATAACAATGACCTGGTTGTGTACTGTGACAATATGAGTGCTATAAACATTTCCAAAAATCATGTTCAACACTCAAGAACAAAGCATATTGACATAAGACACCATTTTATTAGAGATCTAGTGGAACAAGAGGTGATTAAGTTTGAGTATGTGAAAACGAAAAACCAAGTTGCTGACATTTTTACAAAACCCTTAGATCATGAGAGATTCGTACACTTACGAAAATCTCTTACGAAAATCTCTTGGTCTTTGTTTTTATCATTGATTTTTTGTGTTGTGCTACACCCGTATCTATACTGTTGTTATCCATATCAGAGGGTGTAGCTTGTATGTCTAACTTGCTGGTATAACATCGTAGTCAACATATTTTGTAAATGGACACCTGGTATTCTCCTATATATGTTTTATGTAACTGTGTGGGAAACAATCCAAGTAGTTTGGGAGGCACGGCGCTCGCTACGACGATGCTACCTTACCAAAGGATTGCAACTGCGACTGCTTTCGAGGGTGAAAGGCTAGGGGCACGGCGTTCGCTGCGACGATGCACTCTATGCTCACTAACTCTTGGATTCTTGTAGTTCTGCACCTATTTTATCTATATAAACCGGGTGGATGTTGCAGAGATGTTGACACAACAGAGCAATTTCGACTATTTTATCAATGTTGTTCTCTAAAATGTTTCCCTCAACATCCGCCACTTGTGTTTTCTGTACAGCATACTCTAGCATTGTCCTCAACATCACTTATTTCTCTCTTGGTAGTGGGTTATAACTGTCGTATAGCGTGTTTTTGGGTTTGTCAGGGTGAAAGTGAAACGGCATAACTTCTTTTGAGTTGAACCGTCGCCAGACTATTTTCCATCATTACTTTTTTTGTCACACGAAACCCTAGAACCCGGCTCTCTCCTCTCTCTCTCTCCCATATTCGCTCATAATCTCTCCTTTGAAAGATCTTGCTGCCCTAACACTGATTCTTCAAGCGTGCCTATCTTCCCAAAAAGGGGGAGAACAATATTGTTGCAGCACTGACCCTTTATTGTGGGAATGACATGGATGTTGCTGCGTGTGATGTGCTTGTATCTATGTTGTTGCTGCTGTCTTTATGTTGTTGCTGCTGTCTCTATCTATGTTGTTGCTGCTCTTAAATTTTGGAGCACTCTCGTGAAGCTAAGAAAGGTTTTGTGAAGAAGGCACAAAAACAGGGGGAGTTTGTTAGGTATTTAAGATATATTGTTATCTGTAATGTTGACCTACATGTGTGTTTTTGTGTTCTTCACAAGAATGTTGACTTAGCCTCTGATGCAACATAACAACTGGTGTTGACTCAACGTCCAACTCGACAGCCACGTGGAAGGGTGACTTGACAGATGCACGGAGACTAGAGGGAAGACCAAGTCTTACTAGGCGGTTGAGATATTTATGCTAGTGGGATTCTGTTCCACAAATCCAGGAGTCAACAACCAACTGTTGTCATGCAGTTGAGATATTCATGCTAGTGGAATTCTGTTCCCACAAATCCAGGAGTCAACAACCAACTGAAGTAGTTCCACAATTCCAGGCTGATATGCGAAGGACAACAACTGAACTACGAGAATTGTGGAGACATGGGCCAAACAGTTGCTATATTCATGGATCCAAGCCCATGTAGTCTATCTATAAATACTAGAGTCATTCATTCAGTAGAGGGAGGCTAGATAGACAAGTTTGCAGATTAAATTCGTAGTTTTAGTGTGTATGATTCTTAGTTCTTTCTTAAGAACATACGTTTAGTGTTTAGTAAGAGTATTGATGTTGTTGTGGTACTAAACATTGTAACAACACAACACTTACTTTTGATTATTCTTTTTGGCCGTAAGGCTGCCGTGTAGGTTGTTCGTTAACACAACCTACGAAAAAATTATATCGTGTCTCTCTACTTTAGCTTCCGCAATATTGACTTAGAGTAGGTTGATACACTTTCAGAAATAATGAGTCGTCCATCAATTTGGTTGTACTCAGGTAAGTGAGTAATTTTTATCTTTTATTTTTAAGTGATTATTATTTATCTTTTATTTTTAATTATTAAATTGAGTATTCTATTTTTAATCCATATTATAACAAAAATATTTTATTATCTATTAAATTATTACTCATTTTATTTAATTGAGTTGGGTCCAAATTTTACGAATATATAATACTATAGTAAGTTAAATTACTTTTTTAGTATATGTTACGAGTCAAGGTCAAAATGAGTGTAAGGAATCTTTTTGATGTTGCCAATACCATTAGCTTAGTTTTGATAATGCATGTGAAATCATTATTATGTTGGTTTTGATGATGCTTGCGAAACCATTATTGTGTTAAGATATTTGATTCATTCTGTATTAATATTCTGTGTTATGTGATGCCTAGGATTTAAGTTTATGTTTAGTATAATTAGACTTTACAGAAGGTTAAATGTAAAAGGACTAGATCGATAAGAGATAGATCATGTCCATATGTAATCTTCTGTGTTCCTCATAGCAGATCAGCCAACATGTTAAGACATGTTAATAAATATAACAACCTAGTCTATAGAGCTTGATCTTATCTAATTCATGTACTAGAGCATATGATCAATCTGTAAGAACAAATCGTGAGTCACGATCGGTGTCATAAGATCATGCTATTAAGTAATAGACTAAGTCAAAATGTAAAGACAGAATGTACGTAACAATCTGCCACACTTAATCTATGATATTTCTTAGAATAGACTTAGGAGCATCACCGAACATAAGCATGAATGAAGAAAATATATGATCAACACAAAACGTGGTGATGCAATATAGCTCATTGCCCAGAAGAGAAGGCCACTACACAGAAGACCAGAGGATAGAGCATGCGAAGTTGATCTATACTATAAGAGATCAAGATCTACAGTAAGATCTATCGATAAAATATCAACATAAGCTTTAAGTCTTAGTCTACATACATATTACAATGTAAAGGAACAGAACGTGAGTCACGTTCTGGTCCTATCAGAATATGTACTAGACTTAGAGTAGTTTAGATGCTGATTTGTAAAGAAGCAGAACATCAGTCATGTTCTGTACTTATAGGGCATCATACTTCAGAAAGATTTACATGACACAGAACGTAGGAAATGTTCTGTGTATCTATCAAGAAAATGAAGGAGAGTATCAATCTATGGCTAACAGATTGATCCACAAAGTATAAAGAGACAACTCAAGAAGTATCAAGGAAGTCGAGTCTTCAGACAGAACCTAACACGAGCTGCTCAACACAGATTGAAGAAAGCTACAGATCTACCTAAATGGATCACAGCTGATATGTCCATACCACGTCGGATGACACGTATGACACACTCCAACGGATAGATTTACAGTCAGCAAGTTATGGTCAAAAGGACTATTAATGCTAGCTGTAAAAGTTGCACGACATCAACGGCTATAATTTATTACAGCCTTATAAATACACCACGCCTTCCAAAGATCAGTATGTGTGTATATATGCATGCAAGTGAAGAAAAAGAGAAAGAGTGAGAGAGAGTGAAAAGAAAACTCACTGCACTGAATAGTGAATTCACGAGAGTGAATTCAATGAGTGAAAGGTGAGTGGGTAGGATAGTCGGTGCATGCATAGATTGCCGAAAATTAAGTTTCAAGGATGCAAGATTCTCTCCAGTATTCAAGAGTTCAATCAACACCAATTTGCCTATAAATACCCTTCGAGTGTTGTAACTTCGTAGAGAATCACAATCACACTACTGAGAATCTTATCTTCTAGAACTTACAATAGTTTAGCACTTCAATAGCCATAGTTATAGTATCTTTCACAGTCCCAAAATAATGAAGGAGGTCTAAATACAAACCCCTACCCAAATCTCGTTCTCAGCGAGTTTAAATAAACGAGGTGTAAACTCGTCCTCAACGAGTATAAACAAGTAGAGTGTGCTCGTACTAAACGAGGATAAAGAATTGAGGAATCCAAGATTAAGAGATTCAATGATCTAGTTCTTCAATACCCACAGGTTCAACTTCTTGTCGAGTTTCATCAATACTCTTGTCATATTCAATAAAGGTCTTTTTTATATCTCTCAACACATGAGGTTCTTCAAAAGTTATACATTCAGCTTCTTCTTCTGTAGTTTCAATATTCTCATCATCATCTTCAACAAAAGTCTTTTTTATTTCACCCAACACATGAGGTTCTTCAATAGCTACAAATTCAACTTCTTCTTTTGAAGTTTCAATATCATCATCATCATCATCAAAAGATTTTTTTTTTATATCTCCCAACACATGTTCTTCAACGGCCACACCTTCAAGTTCTTCTTTTAGAGTTTCATGAATATTCTCATCATCAACTTTATTCATTTTTGAAGCTTGCATGTGTAAATAGCAATAAAAATTACATTAACTAACTTCATATAAATTAATTAATTAACTAATTAAATAAATGAACATAATTAAAAGTAGCTTTGTAAGTATTTGTTGGTGTGAAGAAACATATGTGAATATGTATCGCCATGTGAGTGCTCCAACATGAGATAAGTTTCAGAGAGAAAATAGATTGGAGAAGAAAGAAATTTTATTCAATTGAATCTTGAAGGTGAAGATACAGTTCAATGTTATGCATCAACGATCCATAAATCTCTCTCTCTCTCTATACACACACACACATACATACATACAAAGATTCTAACTACCTAAGAAATATAAATGTTGTTGAAGCTTGTACACCCACGCTATCTCATATCTTTTGTAATATTCTACAACTTTCTGGTATTCTTAATTTGTTGAATATATTTAGTGGGTACCTGCATATTTGGATTCATAACGCTCCTCCATAATTTTGATTTGAGATTCAACACGTGCCCGTTCAAACATTAGGTGTTTGTAATACAACTTCAATTCCTCCATCATCAAATCATTTTCACCTCCATCGTCTTCTACTTTTTCTTCTTTCTTCACTTTCTTATTCTTATTTTTATTTGTATTATTCGTCTACATGTCATAAACATCTTCGTCTTCATGTCATGACCACGATCATGTCAACAGTCATTTAACATGCTCGCAGCGCCAAATCGTATTTAATATGAATTCCAAACTCATCGTGCAACTCTTGAATCATCTCATTCGGTTTAATTATTTGAAAATCATAACGAATCTTCTTCGAAAAGTACGTAGCCACGATCTTGGAGTAAACTCTTGTTGGAGGAACTTAGTTGTACGCTATGATGCACATATGTTTATCAGTAAACTTGCAAACTCTCTAAGACTGATTTGCATCATCAATCGATCTAGAAGCACGGAGCTCGAAAGTGCATTTCTTCTCAGGAAGTGACAAAAAAGCACTAATTGAGTATTATCAGACTTATATGTTCAATATTGCGCCTCTTTCCATGTGCCATCTGTCGACAAAAACTATCAATTGATATTTCATGTCGTATTTTTCACATCTTCCTAACTCTGATATTTGGATCGTCATCTTCACATGCCAGGAGTGAAGCTCTATCCGTCAATGGAATCACATGCACAAACCAATTTTCATGTTCATCTAGATCCAATTTCTTTTTTTCATCACCTACATGTTTGGAGTTGGATGCACCATTTCTATCAATCTAGCAAAACCACCATGTTTTCGTATCCATGCAGCACAATCAATAAAAGGAAACTTCATTATATTCTCTTCAAAATCTGTATCTGATGCCTTAGGTTCTAACTCCGCCGAATGAGTTTTGTCGATGTGATCATCCTCACGGTCTCTATGCATCGAACCAGATGAATCATCATCTTTGTTGACATGAGCTCGTATATAGAAGCTTTCGGCCATCGCCACCAAACTAATCTATTATTGTCTTCTGATTAAGAAACTCAACTCCATCTTCATGTTGAGTACTATATTGCTCGGTACTATATGCTGACCTCCCCATAAAATTCGAACCTCTACTCGAGGATTCCACATCACGTGTCTCATTGATTATATCAACATACATCACTGGACTCCACTCATCGCGAATCAAAGCATTGAAAGAATCATCATTACATGTGCTGCGCTTACTTCCATCAAACGGAGATTTGCGGTAGATCTCGAAATTTGTACTCATCTCATAATCATATACCATATGTCGTATATTGTATCTCAAATCTTCAATCCGAGTAGGATCTATTGTAGGGGTGTCTATTCGGGTCGGGTTGGGTACCCTACCCGAATTTTTTGGGTACCCGAACCAGAAAACCCTAATTTTTCAATACCAGAACCTGAAAAAAAATTCGTACCCGAACCTGAATCAGGTATTTCGGGTAGGGTATTCGGGTACCCGAAATTACCCGATTTAATCAAATTTTTTCTTATTTTCGTATATTTGTCGAATATTACTGGGTAATTTTAAAAACTTTTGATATGTAGATTATTAAAATATTTTAAATTATAAAATTTAAATATTATATTGTATAAATAATAAAAATAAATTAAAAAATTCGGGTTTCGGGTCTATGAAACATAATTACTTCTCAATCATTGCTTTGACTTCACCAACTAATAGATAAAACAAATTTTGATTAATGGAAATTTGGGGAGTTCACACTAAAAGTGAACATTTTTCATAGATCTTCTTTACAAATAGGACATTTTTCATGTAATATTTACAAAATTGGATACTATTCATGTAGTACCTAAATTTATTATACATATAGTAACTTATATAATATTTATACGTGTGTTTTAATAAATAAAAAAAAATCAGTACACAAAATTATTATTCATTTTATCGTTTTGATATTTACAAAATTAATAAACATTTTTTTGGGTAAGTGATAGGCATAACTCATTTAACAAAAATAAATTAAGTTATATTCAAACTACACATAACATACAATTTAATTTTAACTAAACAATATTTTTAATAAACATCGGGCCAGAGTGAGTATTAATTTCGTGATTTATAACACTCTTATTCATTTTAATTTATCAACCAAAAATACACAAACTTACATTTTTTATTTTTTGTAAATATATATTTGATTTTAAGGCGGACTCGATTCAATCCAAAATCAGCTCATGGATAATGGGCTCGAACAACTTGGTACCCGATTATTTGAAAATAAAAATTATATTCTAGACATGTGTGTATAGTAAAAAAGATTGTAAGGAAAAAATCATATATATATATATATATAATGTCTCAGCCAATTATGCCAGGAAGCAAACAACATAGTACTTTCTTATAAAATTATTACTCCAATATTGAACGATAGTATTATACAGAAGTATAAATGTGAATTTGAATGCAACACAAGATAAGAATAAATTAGTTGCAGAAAAATACAAGAATACCAACAGAAACGCTTTTAAGAGGAAAGGGACATACCCTCTTAGAAAAGAAAAGGAGGAGAAAGACACTAAGTCGACTCAGTCGGACGCGTCCTTCTACACTACCACTAAATTTCTTGCCAGACCAAAATCCTGTCCTTTTCCCATCTGGGTGTCCACGTGTCATCGAGCGACCCCCAATTCGTCTTCACCACTAGAAATTCTGCACCGTTGGTCCACCTGCACCGCGATGGCCCCAGTCAATAATCTTCGCTTGATCAGTATACTCAATTATTATTTTATTTATTCTATGGAGCGTAAACGAACTGAATATTGCTCAAAAATAGAGATATTTTAAATATTATTGTGAGATACGTGAATGTGAATGGCAAGACATTCACGGCGATTTGTGTATTGAAACTGTCACGCCCCAATCCCGAAGGACGGCGTACGCGCCAGAGCGTGACTGGGGTGAAAGAAAAGAAGCGGGGAAGAAAGGGGGCCATGGAACGTGTAATCGTGATGTAGACATTGTCCTTGAAAAATGGACAGTAACTTGTTTATAACTAGGACTAATTTGAATAGGGGAAGAGAAACTAATAAACCCACCAGTAGATATAGTCAACAATGATGTCATGATCAATGAACAATCGAATGCAAAGAGATGCAATGCAAGACGGGTTGGAGATTATAGCTCGTTACATGGGAGTGATAATCTAGAATCTCAAGCGGCCAAATCATTCCAATAGGAGCCGTCAATAAAGGGTGAAGGTTAGTGAGCCTAGCTCGCCAAAAGGAGTCACTCACCCAACTCGCCAAGTGTGGTCGGTGCTACACGACAACATCACAAGGGATCGAGGAGTAGAGCATCCAAGAGGGGCCGACTACTTCTAAGCTCTCCTATGAACATGAATGCATGTAATAGACAATAGTAATTCTCGTGAAGGAACAATGAATCTTTTTATTTTCATGAAGCCAATAACATGAAGAATCAGAGACTGCAAAAGAACATGAGCTTGACAATGTAATACATAACATGACACTTTGCAACAACCCTTGCCTTAGCCTCGCACGACACCACCAGCCGCTCAATCTGCAAAACAATTAAAAACATTTCGCAGGGCTGAGTACTAATGTACCTCGTGGGTTATGCCATTTAAAATCCTTTTGTGAAATAATTTTTTGAAAAGGAATATCCATGTTTGCACAATATCATATAGAAAGTTTTAAAACAGAAAGTCATTCTATGCATACCAAAACCATTGAGATCTCATTTTCATTGGCTCAATATTGACATTAGATACCCTTCTATGAACATATGGGGACAGCCCATAGATATCCATCATTTATGTCCTTCAACAGTAGAGAACTTTTACCCAAACTGACTTCACTCGGGAATATATGGGGGCAGCCCACATAAACCCACGTGTACACTAACCATGTGCCAGTGCGCTAACATAGCACATGATCTGATCGTCATGCTTGAGGGATCACTTATCCAATAAGGAGCAAAACATTTTAACATGAACATCCATTTTGATTTTCATAAATATCAGAGCTCAATAACTCAAAATACATTTGAAAACATATATACACCCACCTGTCAGTATACCAATACCGTGTGACAATCGTAAATTTGCCAAACGTCTCGTTCGCAATCATAAGCACCTGACAATTATACGGAACAACTTTTGGCCTCAAATCCCAAAACGTAACGCGAATATAGTGAAAACAAGGAATCGATGGTTTTTTTAGGTCTTCTAAGGTCATTTTGGCTATATCCGGATTTTCAAATCAACTTGGCCCAAAATGCAAAAATACTCAGGGCATTATTCCCTATAAGAATATGTAAATAACATTTTTAAAATATGCACCTTTACCTCAAAGCTTACTCAAGAAGATTCGTAATCTTTTTCAGATCTATGAAAAATGGACAGATGAAAACTAATGAAATCTCTTTCATAAAATTCTATATTTTTTTCTCTACATGCATTATAAATTTTATCGAAAAATGATTGACCATGAATATTTTCCCTTTAGAAAAATATGAAATAATGCAATGAATCATGACATGCCGATCCTAACCGGGATCAAAATCTAAAATTCAATCCGACAGAGTAACGGATCTTATGGTCAGAAACTCAAAACCTTAAGGGACCTTAGTCGTCTGATAGACCGATAGTTATGAACGGGAAAATGAATGAAGAAGAGAACGAGAGGAAAAAACATGAAGATGACGGTATGAGAACGATGGCGGCGGAGACTCAACGGCGGCTGAACCACCTTTATCAAGCTCCATGCCTACCTTCAACCTTATCCTGACGTACCTTTATTTCGATCGATACTCAATTCTCGAACCTGCAAAATCTCGATACCCAAAAATGATAGAAAGAAGAAGAGAGAAGGAGAGAAGAAGAGGCGGTAGAAGCAGCGCTTCTTCTGCTGAAGTGAGCAATGAGCTCGTCCCCCATGCCCCTCTATTTATACTAAAAATTTGATTATTTAATACTCCATCCATCTCACTATTTCCGTCCTCTTTTATATTGAGATGAGTGTATTATTTTAATAAAAGAGGACGGAAATAGTGGGACGGAGGGAGTATTATTTATATTAAATTATATTATTATTATTATATTATTAATGCTTAAATCTTAAAACGTCGTAACTTCTGTACACGATCTCCTTTTCGAGCAAACCCAAAGTTAACATCTTCCTTTCGTAATCTTCTACACAATGACTATAATATTTATATACTTTCGGTTATGTATGGAAAAACTAATTTTTATACGACGTGCTTAAACTTCAAAAATCCGTAGCGATTACGTACGAACTCCTTTTTTGGAAAACTTAGTGCCAATATTTTTCTTTTGAAAAACCCTACAAAATGAGTATAATATTGACATACTTTTGACTTATGCATGAAAAGTTCATTTTTAAAAGAAACGTTTAAAAAGTTTTACCGAATGCCAATTTCACATGTTAGGTCCTAATAGGTATTATAGTCTCTTCCTAAAACCTTAATTAGTCGTAGTAAGATATCTAAACTTAAAATTCAGGGTATTACAGAAACATCACAAGTCTTAATTTATATTCTGCGTGCAAATTTGAGAAAAGTATAGAAGAATATTTTTTTTGAAAAAACTTGATTCGATTTCCTATTTCACGGAAACAAGATAACAAAATAATCATAGCATCTATATAAATGTCCCAAAAAAGCATCGCATAAGAAACGAAGCATACAAGCGAAATAGCGACCAACACATAATGAGAGAGAGCGAATAGATCGTATTCCTAATTAAATTGAGAGACGAGTGAACCGAATTGGGTGATCAAACGTATTGTACATACTTTACATAAGTCTGTCATCATTTTTGTCTCTATTTTTATTCTTACCTAGGTTGCACCTCAACTCAGCAGACTAAATAATTTCAATTAGGTAAAGTTCTAATCGTAAAATGCACAATTTGCATATTAGTAATATTTCATAATTAAATTCCTTCCAGTCTTCCTTTATTTGTCATTTGCGGCCTAAGAAGTTGTCAAGAATTCCCATAGTGCATCTCAAAGTTGTAACATCAAATTTTTATTTGTCTAGCCTATTTTGGATGACGTATAAATTATTTGACAGCAATTTAGCAATCAAGCTCAGCACTGAAGAATCGCCGACACAAATGAAAAGAGTTTAAATTCCACCATAATAATATATGAATTATAATAACAAATCAATCAGAAAAGTGGTATGCTAGAGACGTTGACATTCAATTATATAAAAAGCATCAAAATAAACTTATCTATATGAATCAAGGATGTAAAGTTGTAATACCATTTTAAACAGTTATCAATGTTTTCGTTGAGAACCAACAATCAAATACTTCATGCGCTTCCTTATAGTTAATTTGTTTATTTAGTTATTTCAATTAAAAATGATATAAAAGATTAAAAGGTATTGAATTAACAAATTATAAAAAGTTAAGAGTTGAGATTGAAGGATATATATTGGGATACCATACCCTAACATTGTAAGACTATGTTTAGTATCAAAGATTCAATACTCGTCTCATGGTAATTACCTTATAATTATTCTAACTAGAATGTTATTACGATGAGATGAATATCATATCTTAACTACCAAATATAGGGGGTGTAATTTTGTAAGTGAACTATTAAGTGTTGGACTTGCTAAAAGTTTGTTTGTAATTCGTTCGTTTAATAAACGAATTGAACTCGAGCCTCTAACCGAACTCAAATAATCTTTTCGAGCCAAACTCAATTTTAATGGTCCTTGGTTCGAATGGCTAGCGAACATGTTCGAATATAATTTTATTAAACCAAACTTTCAATAGATCTTGAACTTTGTTAATGAGCTTGTTCACAAATCTTAAAAATAAGTCGAGTTTCGAATAGATCGTGAATTTTATATACGAACTAGTATAGCTGGCAAAAGTAGTGGGTCAGACTGGCCCGGCCCGACCCACCGGGCTAAATGACATTTATCGGGTCGGGCCGGGCCTCCCCGAAATTCATCGAGCTTCTATAGTTGCGGCCCAGCCCCCTTCAGGCTAAGCCCGCCCATTTCTTTTTATATATATAAAATTAAGATAAATTATTAGTTTAAAACTTGATTAATGAATTTTAGTATTTTTATGAATAATTAGTATATAAAAAAAAGATATGAATATTCGACTATTTAATTTCTTTTTAATATACTAAATAAAAATATTATATTTAAAATTAGGTTTAATTCGAAATTTCACTATAAAAAAATTAAAAATTATATTAAAATTTATTTTTTTTAATATACAAAATAGACTTACATTTAAACAATTATATGTAAATGTGTTTTTATATATTTATATAAATATAAATACTAATATATAAATGTATTATTTATATATTAATCATCAAATATACAAATACAATTCACCAAAACATTCTATGTATTTCCAAAATAAATAATAATAATTAAAAATAATATATTTTGTCGGACATACTTTTTGGCCTGGAAACCCTTGGCTTTTTAGTCCCAAAGCCTGATTATCCCACTGGGCCATCTGGGCGGGCCAAAAAAGCCCAATTTTTTTCAGACCTATTTTTTTTGAGCTCAACCTAGCCCAAACTTATCAAACTAATATAAAATATATATTAACAAAATAATTTAATTAACGAGCTCGAACTCAAATATTTAACAAATTCAAGACGAGTTCAGATTTAATATTAAATTGAATAATAAACAAACTACCGAAGAACTTAAACTCAATTTTTATTTATCAAAGTAAACTCGAATTTGATTTTCAGAACTCGAATCAAATTTTGGTTGAATCCAAACCTCCAAATTTTTAAACGAATCAAATTGAACTAAGACAAATATTCGGTTCAATTCAGTTATGCATGTTCAAAAGCAATTCTTTCATTGAGCAACACCAACTAAATAAAAATAAAATGCTCCCTCCGTGGATGAAAGTGTTTAACAGTTTGACTTGACACGTATTTTAATGTAGTGTGTTGATTTTGTGTAAAAAAAATGTAACTAGTAAAATTTGGTCTCAATTATTATAATTTTTAATTGAAATGAATATATTGAGTGAAATTTAAGTTTCACATAATTTATAATTTTTAATTGAATTGTGTGTGTAAAATAGTTACCGTAAATAAAAAATTTAAGTATTAAAAATTATTGTGCATGAACCAAAAATAAAATATTTTAAAAATAATGGTAGACGGATAGCAAAAGAATAGGGTTGTGCCGAACCGTCCGATCTTGATCGCTCCCACCGGTTAATAGCTCATACACTTCCACACTGGATCACTGCATGGGGCCCACATCTTCTGCATATAATTAGTTCACACCATTCTTATTGTATATTGTCGCTTTGCCCCCTATGGTCCTACTCCATTTCCCTCCACTGTATTTTATATTTTCATTTAACAATTTAATTAATCTTTTTGCCTTTCACACTCACTCTCTCACTTTCTCCTTTTGGTAAGATAAATTCCACCCACTTTCCCAGTTTCCCCCTCCAAAAACTCTCTCTCTCTCTAAACTGGGTAAGCTGCAGTTCTCTCATTTCCATCCTTATCAAGAAAATTATGTTGCTTTCCTGAGTTTGGTTCTCTTAAGTCATGTGCGGCTGGGCTTTGATTAACTAACTCATTTGCTGCTGTAATGATTGCTTGTGCCCAAGCTGTAATTATATTTTCCGTTGGGTCGAGTAAATTAGTAATTCATGGAGTGTTTCTGTTGTTATCTGAGGAAATGATAACTACTTTTCTTTTTTATTTTTAACTATTCGTGCTTTTTTATGCTTTCTGTTTTTGGAGAAACAATGGGGGTATTTTTCTGCAGTGGGGATTATTAGCTGAAGACTTTCCTAAAATGAGTAAAGAAGTTTGAAAGTCGGAAGTTATCTTCACTTTGGAAATTGGGGGATGAAAGATCTCTCTCTTTCTGTCTTTCATTACTCCTTGATGTGTATTCTTTTCATTTCCCCCTCTTTTGGAGGAGCGTCGTTTGCTGTTATTTGGGTTTTCTGAGTTTCGTTTTTTACCCCGAGAGAAGGGGGAAAACGCTTGAAGTGAGCAAAGTTCATTTGCTTCTATCTTTTGCTTGTTCATTCCAGAGTAAAGCTCTGACTAGGAGTGGGGGACCATAACCACCCATCAACAACTACTGTTTTCTTCTTTAAAATAAACTAATATATATATCTTTCAGGTTGATTAACTCTTTATCTCTATCTTTTACTTATTGTGCTTGAGTTTAGCTTGGTGGAGAAGAGGCCAAAAGCAACATACATAAGTCTGATTTGTATTTTATTTAAAGAAATGATAAGAAGGTTATCTTCTTATTAATGATTATGTTAAGTAGACACCAAGTTGAGGATTAAAGAGAATCCAAAAGCAGAAGGGTAAATGATAGTCTTTATTGCTATAGAAAAGAATGGTATTTGCAGGCAGTCAGTAAAAATCTTTTTTTTCCCACTCATCTGATTGTCGAAGTAAAGGGGATAAAGAAAGTAAAAGTATAACCTACCGCTTTCTTCTTTTTGCCAACAAGTTCTGTTTATCTGTTGTTGGAGAGCAGTCTAATCTGCTTTGAATTTGTGGTAGGAAATTTAGAACAAAGATGATACTTTTGCAAGGAATCTGAGGTCTTATGCTGCCAAATTTATTTTTTTGGTGTACTTATATGTTCAAGAATGAATTTTGTTATTGTTATCGTACCAATTTATTGAATCTGAACTGTTGCTTGAATTTCTCCCTGTGATTGTGGATTGGGGGATGACATTTACTTTTTGTGATACTTTATATGATGCGTGTCGATTTCAGGATTAAATTGATTTTCATTTGCGACTTTTCTTGTTCTTGAATCAGGGATTGTAACTTCTTTATGGGGACGTAATGTGTTTATGGTAAGTGTGATCTAACTTTTGGCTGTGTGTAACCTCTTTGATGTTATTTGATCATTCTGATAGAATTCTGCCTGATGTGAGTTTCTTTCTTGAGTCTGAGAATCTGAGTAGTTTTATTTTAGATCTTGCAGTTTCAGTGGTCTAGTTTGTGATGTACTATCCAAGCTCGGGCAATTGAGAAACTCCACCTAATGAGCCAATTATTGGAGATGGATTGGAATACAAAGTGGGATTGGGAAAGTGATGATGCATTTTGTTCAAAAGCAACAGAAAATCCTAAGAAGTTGCAACTTGTAGATTGGACTATTAATGATGATGGGGAAATTGATGCTGGATCCTTCAATCTCTCAACGGGTGGTGGGAACAGTGGAGCTTCTGGCTCCGATGGCGGACATGTTTCTTCAGCAAAGAGCTCGATATCTGCCACTGACTCTTCCACTAAGGATAGGCAAACCCCAGAATTCAGGCTCACGACATATGAAGATTTTTCTGGAAATTTTAAGATAACAGACCTTGAAGGAGCTAAGGTTTCTGGAACTTCTTCCATTGGCTCTGTAGAACCAGTGATTGGTCTTAAACTTGGAAAGAGAACATACTTTGAAAACGGTGGTGCTGGAGGCCATGTTAAGAGTGCATCTTCCAGCATGCCTTGTCCACCCACCACTTTGTTGAAGAAAACTAAATCGGCAGCTCAAAATCTTCAAGTGCCCCGCTGTGCAGTTGAGGGCTGCAATATTGATCTTTCAAAAGCTAAAGAATATCATCGAAAGCATAGAGTTTGCGAAAGTCATTCCAAATGCCAAAAGGTGGTTGTTGGTGGCCTTGAACGTCGTTTTTGTCAGCAGTGTAGCAGGTGACTTGCAAACAAAATTTATTGCAAAGTACTATATATAAATTGTTGTCTTCTTATAATGCAAAGTACTATATATAAATTGTTGTCTTCTTATAATGCAAAGTACTATATATAAAATGTTGTCTTCTTATAATTCAAAGTACTATATATAAATTGTTTTCTTATAATGCAATAGTACTGTTCTTCAACTTGTTCGCTGTAATTTATCACTGTCTCTGGATACTCATTAGTCATTGTGGAAGTCTTTTCTGAGGCTTAATGCTACACTCTGTTTGAAGGTTCCATAACCTGTCTGAATTTGACGAAAAGAAGCGCAGTTGTAGAAGAAGACTTTCTGATCATAATGCACGGCGCAGGAAGCCGCCGCAGGAAGCCATTCAGTATAGTGCGAGGCTCTCATCACCATTTTATGGTATTATATCTTTTTGAGTCCACCACTCCACCTTTTAGTTATTGTTGCTGGTTGCCGGAATTACCAATTTAGAATATCATACTTTCAAGAAGCACTTCTTCCAACTTTACATGTGCACCAATTAAGCCATATCATAAAGTTCTGTTGTTGAATAAGAATACATGCACAAGAATAGAACATTTATGAAAATTAATGTAACGAAGCAGGCACTTTCTAGCACAGGAACTTTGACTTGTATATCTTGTAGAAAATAATCTGTTAAAGGAGGCGCACACGAGAAGTTATCAATTTTCACGTGGACACTTGACATCTATTCTATTGGATTCGGCCCATCTTTGTTATAACACTTTGTTAATAAATGATCAACAACTTATCATAATTAAAACTGTTTTATTTGTCTATAAGGATAAGAACTGTAGTTACTCTTAGTTCTTGAAATTTACTTTGCCAAATTTCCTTTCTGATGAGCAGGAGGAAGGCAGCAAATGAGTTTTCTGTTGAACAATACTCCACTAGTTCACTCTAGAAATCTGGCTGATACAACATGGGATAACACATGCCACTCCAAGTTCACCCTGACAAAAGGGTATCCTTCAAAGTCTATTGGGGATGGAGTTAGCAGCGAGCATATGCATATACCAGGATTTAAACATCCACATTTCATCAACATTCAAAGCAACACAGCCAAAGGATTTCTGGAATCAAAGAGCTCTGTGGATGATGATTCAGAACCAGGTATGTGTTCCTGCTTCTGCGCAGTCACTATAAGTTCCGTGTAGTATGATGTTTATCTGATTTTTTATCATTATTATGCTGAAAATGCCTCATGGACCTACTTGAGGAAAGGTGATTGTTGAGAATTGTTTGTTAGTCACACAGAGAGGCAACCACAGTAGCTCTGATTCTATTAGTTGGGAATTAGCTTGTGTTTTATTATATTTATTTGAAAATAAGCGGTGAAATCCTAACTCCATTCAAGATGTAACTGGTTATGAGTGTGTGGAAGCATGCATGTGGTTACTTACATCTTGAGCAAGGTGACTTTCTCTCTTGAAGTTCATATTACAAGGCATCTTAGTTGACATGAATTTGGCGTTAAAAACTAGAAGAAGTGCTATTACCCATATCTTGTCCTTGATTTCCTTATGTATACACTAGTTTTAAACTGCTTGCACTTGAAAGTGAAGTGAATGTGATTTATGAGACTGGATGTTTATTCTTTTTGCATATTCTAGGTTCCAAGGGACCTCAGTTCTCTTCCCACTTAGATGCAGCACCCGAGTTTGGCCGTGCTCTCTCTCTTCTGTCAAGTAACTCGTGGGCTCCAGAATCCATGGCTTTGAATCCAATTCATGAACATGATACATGTGCAAGTGTAACCCAGCCTATGTTGCATGGAATCCCGGAAGGCGTGCCCCTCTCCTCTTCGGAATTCTGGCTGTCCCCTCATCATCAATCCACTACTCCTCCTCATCTTCAGCCCTTGGCGACCAATGCTAACTTTCAGGAAATGCAGCTATTTTTAACACCATATGAGACGGATTTATATTCCAATATTATGAACTAACCCATTCAAAAGCAATGTTTAAACGATATGTTGAACGTTCTAAATTTGGAAAAGGATTATTGTTATTTTGATGTAAGTAATTGAATACCTAGGCAGTTCCTGCTACCACTATGGAAGAACATATGCTGGTTGATTCCGAGATATTCTTTCTCCTTTTCAGATTGAAACTTCTCTCGTGCATTCAAATTTCTCCCCTTTAGAGATGTGGAAAAAGAACCTTTGGAGAACTTTTGTGGCCGTTGATTTTTCTTGTCAGATTATCTTTCACATTTGATGCAATGAAGTCTAATAAGATTTACAGTTAAATTTTCATTTGAAAATGAAAATTGAGCATTGCATATTTTGATATATAATGCCCATTGCTTGAATCGAAACATGACATGCATCTATAAAGACCAACTCGTACTAGCTGCATGAGAATTGCTAAAAAAAATGCTGATTAAGTTTGGATTTTAGAATAGAGATTCGCAGAAATGATATCATGAGATATAGAGTGGAGTTTACTAATTACTTAGTTTAAACTTGTCCGTTATATATATATTTATCCGTTTTTATAGGACTTGACGACACTCAAAAAAAATTGTTAAAATGACGGCCGATTTAAAAGCCAACTCGTGTCTACATTATCTAACGCGAATTAACAACGAAATCATGACATTAATATTAACGATATACTAGAGACGGATTTGTTTGTGTTATGTTGGCATCATGCCATCATATTTAATGAAGATTTTTCCTTCGCTAAATAAAAAGTAATTTAGGAACAAAGTATTCGGTCGTTGGTCCATCATAATATCCAGTGGGCACGGTGGTCGACGGTCACCCAACCATTGAATCTAATGACATATTGTGTTCATTATTAGTCTATTGTTAACTAACGATAAAAAATATGATATGTAGTCAACTTACTTAACGATATCGATTTAATAACGAATTGTATGTTGTTAAAATTAGCTTACAATAGATTTTTAGGTCGCTAATGTTGGGATGATGACTCACATGCCAGAACAGAAAAACGGTAAATCCTACATGAATTCTCTAGCATGAATATATAATCTAAAACATTATATGGAGATTAATCGGAGGAAACTAACCAAGATTCGCCATGGATGAAAAATGTAGAGGATTGGATTGATTGGATGCTTGATGGATCTTCCAGAAGATCAGACGCCTCTTCTTTCACAACTGTTCCGATGGGGGAATCAACGTAGAGTAACCGTCTGACTTCTGGGGACCATCCATCCCTTTTATATTAGATAACTTTATCGTAATTATTAGTCAGCCCCTCAATGATTGTAATAATTACATGTAGGGTTATACATATATAATAGCAAATAATACATTTATTAATTATATATGTGACCACTTTATGATTAATTAGAAATTAATCTAACAATCTCCCACTTGGGCACAATATATATAAAACTTGATAATGTATTATAACTGAATAAATGCTTAAACAAAATATGCTATTATAAAGTTGTGTATCTTTAACAATCTCATCCATTGACTACATTCATACAAGGACTAAAGCAGCATTCGCCAAATATAGCTCGACTAGGCCAACAATAATCACATGCACAAACACAATCAAATGACATAGATCATATGATATTATGAAAATCAGATATAACATCTAGTTTCGAATGGTCATCTTTAGACCTTTAAACTTTAGGCGAATGTTACCAAATGCAGAATAAATAACTGGAACTATATTCTTTATCAAGAAAATAACTTCATTAAAGGAAATGAATTCATTACATAGAAATGTCTGAAGTATCGATAAACAACTACATTACAACTACCACTGAATCTATACTACGTCATCCAATGATGACACACCGATGTTAGCAACATGCTCATGAAAGACCTTGAGCATCAAGCCTTTAGTAAACGGATCATCTATCATGGAGTCAGTTCCTATGTGCTTTATTGATATAAGTTTATTCTGCACCTTCTCTTTCACAACGAGGAACTTGATGTCAATGTGCTTTGACTTCGAAGATCTCCTGTTGTTGTTGGAATACAAGACTACTAATTTATTGTCACAATAAAGTTTGAGTGGTCTGTTGATTGTATCCACAATTCGCAGCCCTGTGACAAAGTTCCGCAGCTAGATTCTGTGATCTGTAGCTTGATAACATGTTATGAATTCCGCCTCCATGGTGGAAGAAGCTACAAGTGTCTGTTTGACACTCTTCCAATATATAGCTCCTCCAGCCAGCAGAAAGACATATCCAGTTGTGAATTTCCTACTGTCTTGGCATCCAGTAAATTCAGAATCTGAGTATCCGACGACCTCCAAGTGATCTGACTTTCTATAGATTAGCATGTAGTCTTTTGTTCTTTGTAGATATCTCATAACCCTCTTGGCTGCTATCCAGTGAGTCATTCCAGGGTCACTTAAGTATCTAACTAACATCCCTACTATGTACACAATATCCAGACGCGTACCTGAGCATACATTAAACTTCCTATTGCCGAAGCATATGGAACATTTTGTATTTCCTGAATTTCAAGGTTAGTTTTAGGGCATTTCTTAAGGCTAAAATTTTCTCCTCTAGCAACAGGGGTATCTCCTGATTTACAACCTTGCATATTAAACCTCTTAAGTATTTTATCGATATAATTCTTTTGTGATAACCCAAGAACACCCTTAGATCTGTCACGGTGTATCTGGATTCCTAATACAAAAGAAGCTTCCCCAAGATCTTTCATCTCAAAGTGCTTTGAGAGAAATCTCTTGGTGTCCTGAAGGAAGTTCATATCGTTTAAGGCAAACAAGATGTCGTCCACATAAAGGACCAGGAAAACAAATTTACTCCCACTGAACTTGTGATACAGACAATCATCAACTACATTTATTTCAAAACCGAATGAGGTGATTATTTCATGGAATGTGGTACAATTGACGAGAAGCTTGCTTGAGCCCATAGATGGATTTTTTGAGTTTGCAGACCATTTCCTTCTAGTCTCCTAATTCGAAGTTTTCTGGTTGCTGCATGTAAATCATTTCTTCAATGTCTCAATTAAGAAACGCAGTCTTGACATCCATCTAATGTAGCTCAAGATTGAAATGAGCAACAAGTGCCATGATTATTCTAAACGAGTCTTTCGATGATATTGGAGAGAAAGTCTCTGAATAATCAATGTCTTCCTTCTGAGTAAAGCCTTTAGCTACAAGACGAGCTTTATACCTCTCCACATTACCATTTGCATCCCTTTTGATTTTAAACATCCATTTACAACCAATGAGTTTTGCACCTTCTGGCAATGGGACAAGTTCCCAAACCTAATTGTCTTGCATATACTTATACTCATCATTTATGGCATCAATCCACTATTGGGAGTGTTCATCTTGCATGGCCTGACAGAAATTGATTGGATCATTTTCCATCAATCCATTATTTTCATCAACTTCCATAAGGTAGATTTCATAATCCTCAGGAATGACAATTCGCCTTTCTCTAGTGGATCTCCTTAACTGCACTAGTTTTTGAGGTGGTTAAGTTTGATCAATTTGAATGGGGATATCCTCAATGATATCAGGTTGAGGTTCTTCCAAATCTGCTTCTCGAGTACTAACAGGAATTGAAACCTGAGCACTACTAGAAGCAGCAGTAGGATTCAAGTTTGAATTCTCCTCAAAGATGATATCCCTAATTCTATTTCTTCCCCCAAACTCAACTTCCTCAAAGAAAGTTACAGTTCCTGTCTCAAATATGTTTCTAGTTGTGGGATCATAAAACTTATAGCCCCTTGAATGCTCAGAGTAACCAATAAAGTAGTTGTTAACTATCTTGGGGTCCAATTTCTTTTCGTGAGGCCTGTAAGACTTCGCTTCAGCTGGACAACCCTAAATATAGAGGTGCTTAAGACTGGGCTTCCGGCCAGTCCAAAGTTCATAAAGTGTTTTAACAGCCGCCTTAGTTGGTACTCTGTTTAGAATATAAGTTGTTGTCTTAAGTGCTTCTCCCTAGAGGGACTCAGGTAAGGTAGAATGAGAAATCATACTTCTCACCATGTCCTTAAGAGTCTTGTTACGTCTCTCAGATACACCATTCATGTTGGGCGAACCAGACATTGTATACTGAGGGACAGTTCCACATTGTTCACCTGATTCGTCATATCTGCCGTAGTATTCACCACCACGATCAGATCTGATAACCTTAATTGTTTTGTTGAGTTGATTCTCAACTTCAGCTTTATAAGCTTTGAACACGTCTATGGACCGACTCTTCTCATGAATAAGATATAGGTAGCCAAAGCGGGAAAAGTCATCTATAAAGGAGATAAAATACTGTTAACCATTCCAAGATGCCGAAGGTAAAGGTCCACAAATGTCAGTATGTATTAATTCCAGGACTTCTGTAGCTCTGTAGACTCCTAATTTCTTATTCTTAGTTTGTTTTTCCTTGATGCAGTCAACACAGACATTGTAGTCTGTGAAGTCAAGGGAACCTAGAATTCCATCAGACACAAGCCGCTCAACTCTATTTCTAGAGATGTAACCTAGGCGTTTGTGCCATAATGAAGCTGAATTTTCTTTATTTAACTTTCTTTTAGTACCTCTTGATTCAATATGCAGATTTTCATTATAGGAAGAATTAGTTTCCAGCAGATATAGATTGTCAAAAGAATTCAAATAACCAGTACCAATAATAATTGAATTAAAAGACAATGTAAAATGTTTGTTCCCAAATGAACAACAATAACCAAATTTGTCCAATAAGCAAACATAAATCAAATTCCATCTAAAAGATGGTACAACGTAAGCGTCTTTCTAATCCAAATAACTACCAGTTCCTAATATCAATCTAATGTTGCCTATAGCTTCAACTTCCACCGACTGGCCATCTCCAACGTAGATGTATCTTTCACCATCATTAGGCTTTCGGTAGCTCAGGCAACCCTGCATAGAAATACTTATGTGAGTAGTAGCACTAGAATCTATCCACCAAGTATTTCTAGGTACTGAAGTTAAATTAACCTCAGAATAAACCAAAGAGTAAACTGTACATTTCTTAGCACGCAGGCGTGATTCTTTGTACAATCCTTCTTCACATGATCCGGCTTCTTGCAGAAGAAACAACTTTGATCCTTATGTTGTTTCTTCGGAGCCGGTGTTTTAGCAGCTTCTTTTTTGAAAAGCCTTTTCTTGCCCTTTCCCTTAGAGGTTGGTGCCACGTGGACACTTTCAGTTCTTTCTCGCTTCAATTTCTCTTCCTCCTGAACACACTAAGAAATGAGCTCATTTATAGTCCATTTCTCCTTCTGGTAGTTATAGCTAGTTTTAAACTGGCTAAACTGTGGAGGAAGTGAGATAAGAGCCATGAGTACCAGGAAATCCTCAGAAAACTCCATCTTTAGGGCTTTAAGCTTAGAAGCGAAATTGAACATTTCCATAATATATTCCTTGATGTTTCCTTGACCCTTATACTTCATCGACGTGAGAGTCGACAGAAGTGACATCATCTCGATCTTATCGTTCTTTGCAAAACGTTGTTCGAGCTCGTCAAGAAAAACCTTAGCTGAAGTGATGTTCTCAGTATCATAACTTCTAAAGGCATCTGGAATGTTGTTCACCATGATCATCAGACTTAGTCGGTTAGAACGTTCCCACCTTTCATATTCTTTCTTAGCATCAGCAGTGCTTTCCGCAGTGAGAGGTGCGAGTTGTTATGTCCTAAAGACTAAGTCCAGATCCATACAGCCCAACACTATGAGCAAGTGCATTTTCCATTACTTGAAATTTGTCCCATTTAGTATTGGAAGGTTGATTCATGTTAGATGATATTGCAGCAATGGATAACATGTTAACTGATCAGAACAAAAGACAAAAAATAAAATTGAATCAGAATTTGAACAAAAGAATTACGCACAATGAAGACTTTAGGTCATAGCTAATGGTCAAGGTTTTTTAATCTCATTCCGAGATACCAAGCGCATGATTACAATTATCACGTTTATACCTATAAATATAATTAAACAACAATAAATCAGTGCATGATACTTTCTAATCGATTTGTATAGGTTCTTTCCAATTAAATTTGATTTGAATATATGAAATTGAAAAATAACATATCGATAAAACATTTTTAGATGATTGTAGCATAAATGAGGAAGTAATTGGATCTGCAACAAAATCTGAATGATTCATTTTACCACACGAAAATAAAATTATTTAACGAATTTGGAAAAGACAAAAAGAAAGAAATAAAGAGAGAATGATGGAATTTGCCAGAAGAAACTTAGACTATCATTATCGTTCTTTATGTTAGGTTGGTTTGTTTTAATTTAATCATTTTATTAGAATTATAATTAGTTTTTTGTTATTTTAGTAAAAGATTACAATTAAAAGGAAATGTTAAGTATACATAATGTTTCAAAACATAAAAAAATTTATTATAAAAATTTATTATAATTTAAATAATTATATATTAAAGAATTAATTATAAAAATTTATTATGATTTAATTAATTCAAAAATTATTCTATTCGTCCTACTATTAATTCAAGTAGAAATAGTGGGACAACTTGAGTATTAATGATATATTGTTCATCCTCCAATAATGAAGTGATATGTCTTTAATAATTAGTTATGCTTTTAATTTTCAAATATCTAAATTCTGAATAAGACAAATTTATATGAATCATATAAAAATTATATATAATTAATATTTGGAAAAGATTAACCAAATATGTATATTAAGACTTAATAATTTAAAGTAACTACAAAAATATTAATAATGTTAAGTAGTTTGTTGTTTAAAGGAATATTCTAAATAATATTTGAAAATATTAATTATATTAACTAAAAATTATTTTTGATTTTTAGATAAGAGTTAGGCCTAAAAAATTCATATTTTCTCATTTTTATAGTGCGAGGGTTAAGAAACTTGCAAACATGTTTATTTTTAGTAATAAAAGTTAAATGTTCAAAATTATATATTACAAATTCAATTTTTTTTCTACCGTGACTTTCAATTAATTATTTCATTAATCAACATTAATTTTATATCTATTTATACATTAAAGTATAATCGTCAATTTTGACGAAAGTGCTAGTTAATCAAAATAACATCTTACATCTTCTTCTACGCAATATTCCCAATCAATAGCATTAGATGTCCAAATAAACACAAGTCACTACAATTCACTATTAATTGAGGCCATCATCAACATCTTCCGCAACGTGATTAAAACTAAATGATGTATAAAGAGGCCATTTTCCGCCATTTTTAGACAGAAAGAAACCTAGAAGGACTAAAGCAGGTAAGATCAACAATAGTTGCTTTTCCTTC
Source organism: Leonotis leonurus (assembly GCA_026898415.1). NCBI lineage: Eukaryota > Viridiplantae > Streptophyta > Magnoliopsida > Lamiales > Lamiaceae > Leonotis > Leonotis leonurus. The sequence continues at coordinate 783,589 of JAPKLX010000025.1, forward strand.
CAAGACAAGCTCAGCCATGGCTGCACCGGTGGCTGGGCCGTTGAGAATTCCCCAACAACTATGCCCCGTTGCCACGTAACATGCCTTGAGGCCCGGAACTTCTCCGATGATCGGGATGCTGTCATCCGTGCAGGGCAAGAAGCACGCCTGTTCTGCCTTCACAGTAGCTTCCCCTTCGGACAAGTGGCTTGACACACTCTTCGCTACAGCCTTGAGCACGTTTATGGATTCCGGCACCGGCGTTATCTGCTCCGGCTCTTCAGGCACCTCTGCCTCAGCCGACATCCCACATATGTACACTTCCCCTACGTTACATATATACGACTCAACTACGTATCAACTCATATTAATACAAAACTCGGTTCATATTATACAAATGGAGAGAGAGTATAGCGATAATGATTTAAAAGTAAGGTTTTCCCAATAAAATAAATTATACCGAGTTACAGAAGGATAATAAAATATTAATATACCTGTGGGGCGGGGATATACTTCAGGATCATTCGGCTTTCCACCTTGAGCCGAATAATAACTCAAAAATAACGCATGTGCATCAATTGCAAGAGGATCTTTGGGCTCTAACACAATACTATGGGCCTTAAGCCCACGAACCCTAAACATGGATTTCAGAAGCTCAAACTTCCCACTCCACGGCCCAAGCGCCAAAACCACCGCCTCCCCTTCAATCCGCCGCCCATCTCCCAGAACCACCGCCTCCGCCGCCCCCTCCGCCGTCTCCACCCTCTCTACTTTCCCAATCAAAACCTCCAATCCATACTCCTCCACCGCCTTCGCCACAATCGCCTTCGTAAACAGCTGCGGGTGCACCTGCGCCGTCGTCTCCGTCGTTCCAATGATCCTCGGGTTTTTCGTCGACCCGTCCACCCAGATCGGGACGTTCCTGCCAGATTTTCCGCTCACTCGGAACGAAGAGGATGACGTGGACGTCTTCTCTGTTACTGAGAGGCTGAGGGTGGTGAGGGGACGGTATCCGTACAAATCTGCACCGTTGAGCTCTTCGGCAAATGAGTGGTGGAGCTTGAAGCTGGCCCGAGCAAGGGCGGAGACCGGGCCGTCGTCGCACCAGTCAAGGGCGAGGAAACCGCCGGACTTTCCAGAAGCGGCACAGGCGATAGAGGATTTCTCGACGAGGGTGACGGCGGCGCCTTTTTGGGAAAGAAAATAGGCGGTGCAGGCGCCGATAATTCCGCCGCCGCAGACGATTACTCTTTTAGGTGGGTTTGGGGCGTCCATGGTTGATGAGGAGCAGCGGAGCGAGAGCTTAATCGGGTAGAATCCGGGTTGTGGAAGCTGGATCCGTAAGAGAGCCGGGTGTGGAATTGATGTGCTTATTATTGCTAGCATAGTTTAAGGAAAATGAGGTGTTTTAAGCCGACACGTGCAGGTGAGTTTCGGAACATTGAAATGCATAGAATAATAGAAATATGTAGCGGACGCCCCATACCAAGCTCCCTTAGGAATAGTAATGGGTCGGATTGGACCCAAAATTCTCATACATTATTTGATAGGATAGAGCCCAGCGGTTAGGCCCAATAGCTCGGCCCATAAGCCCAGCACTTCGGCCCACTTAGCATAACCGCTTCTAAATTATCTATAAATAGGCTCTCAAAGCTAGATTAGAGGGACACACTGTAATTTCTACTTTCAAGCTCTCAAGCATTCATAATAAGAAAGCTCTCTTCTCCCCGTGGACGTAGATCTATTTAAAAGATCGAACCACGTAAATCTTGTGTTATTACTTTCTACTCATCGTACAACTTACCTCGAAAAATTAAGATCGAACATTATTCATCCATCAAAATTTGGATTTTTATTGACAAGGAAGAGGATTAAAACTTTCATTTTTTTTTTCTTTCGATCCATCTTTCCATCAATTATAGAAAGAAAAAAGGGAAAACTCATTCATTCTTTTAATCTTTTTTCGATCAAACTACTTCTTAATTCTACTCATTATTAATTCTATAGAGTGGAACAAAAATTCAATTGACCTTTTTGATATAATTACTATCCTTAGTGTGTGATTCTTTAGTTTTTAGGGTTAGAGTTACAAAATATTGATCCGCTAGTATAAAAACCAATTCATCACTTCATATTATCTCAATTATTTTATACAGAGTTCATGTTCAGCTTATGACCCAATATATCGTTATGGGTTAGACAGGATTTAAGCGGTCCGGTTCAATCTCTTTCATTTTATATGATTATTAAATTCATTAAGAATATATTTATTTATTTATCACGTTTTTTATTATTTATATCTTTTATTTAATGGATCTATTATTATATATTTAATAATATATATTAATAATAATTATAATATTTATATTGCTTAAATCATAATCTAATCATTATATATACGAATCAACGCAATTGGGTTGGACTAGGGCCTACTGAGTCTGAGACTATATGGTCTATAAAATTGGTCTAAATCTTTCCATGGGCAAAATCTCTCCCTCTATATATATATATATAATAGGAAACATTTAATTGTAAATCAATTTGAGATTAATTTAAGTGACAAATTTGTAAATAATTGTAATTTCATTGGTAATTATGATTAAAAAAATTCTAAAAAAACAATGTATTTCATTTGCAATGTAGTGACAAATTTGTAAATAATTGTAATTTCATTGGTAATTATAATTAAAAAAATTCTAAAAAAACAATGTATTTCATTTGCAATGTAGTGGGTCATCGTGTGCAACACTTTCCTAAGTTGTTTATGTTTGTTTATATATTGGACTAATTTATTTATTTTCATCTTTATTTTGTTTTGTTTTGTTTATTTTTTAATGTTGAATTTTTTAAATTTATGTTATTTTTTTGAGTTTTTCATTTTCTTTTTTTGAAAATACGCTTTTTTAAATTAAAGATTGAATAACTAGAAGGTATTTAGAAATTGAACCACAAACTAAATTGGTGTGAAAATTTTAATAAAAAATTAGAGGATTATAAATTTAAATTTTAAATTAAAAACAAAGTAAAATGGTAAATTGTATAAAAAATTCATAAATAATTATTTCTACAAAAAAAATATATTTTTATTATATGTATCTATATAAAACTGCAACCATTCAATTTAAGTGGTAATATTATAATCAACTTTAATTTTAGTGACAATCATGATTCAAAAAAAAATTCTAAATATTGCAATGCATGTACGTATTTCGGCGATATTTTTTTAATTACTTTTTATTTTATTTACAATCAAGATTCAAATATTATATTTCTAATCAATAATTAAATTTTATTCGCAAAAAAATTAAAATGAAAATTTTAAAAATCGTAAAGTACTAGATGACATTTATAAATACATACAAATAATTTCGAATGTTTTAGTATATAATACACGAATTCCGCGAGTTTCGAGCTCATGGAATTCTTGTGTTATACAGGAAGTAATGTTTAAAATTCAAAAATATACAAAATAAAAATAAAAGGGTAATTTAGTCTAATATTTTTTTTAAAAATGGTTATTATTTATCTTTTTTATATGTAGAACTATTATTTATTATTGTTTTTAAAAAATGGCTATTTTCATATTTCGCCTTATTATGTATTTATAAATAAATTATTGTTTATAATATAAGAAATAAATTAAATCAGTTAAATTAATTAAAGTTATTGTTCTGAATCGATAATCAATGTTCCTAAATTTTAAAATTATAACTGAACTGTCATTTACACAATTACAATTTGAAATTGAACAGTCAATTACTATTACAGTTCTAAAACCACTGATTAAGATCTGATTACAATTTAATTCCAATGTTTCTGATTATTTAAATATCTCTATGCATAAATTATTGATAATAAAATATTCTCGTGCATAGCACGGGTGCACAAACTAGTATATATAAAACACCAAACATTCAATTTGGAATCAATTTCAAAATCAATTACAATTAGAGGTGTTCACGATTACGGTTTGGAATCGAACCGTAACCAAACTACCGGTTCATTCGGAATCAAAATTGAACCGTAGTTGTGGCGGTTCAGGGTTTGGAACAGAACCGTGTAGGAAGATTCCGGTTACGGTTTTGAACCGTCTTAAAAATTAATGCTAATATATTTAAATTTTTGAAATTTTAATTATATACCAATGCATATCATCATTTAATTTTGTATCACATAATTACCTTTTTAATGTAATACTATAATTACTAGGTAAATATTTATTTTAATTTGCTGTTAATTATATATAATATCCATATAATAATATATTAATAATGAAATAAAAAAATATTTTTATGTTTTATTATGTCATGAATACTTAAATTGAATAACACATTAAACACAAATACATTAATGAAATAAAATAAAATAAAATGTTAATCTTCATAAATATAACAATATAAGATGAACACTAATAAAAAGTTAATTATTTTAATTTATAATATTAGAGTTTAATTAGGTTCTCATCTAGTTAAATTTTATTTTATTTAATTATTAATGTATTCATAAGTTTTAATGTGTTATTATGAATTATAAAAAGATTATTATAAAAAATGACTCTTTATAATATAAGAAATAAATTAAATTTAATAATAAAATTATGATACGGTTACAAATTGACGGTTATGGTTCCGAACCGCCGGTTCATAGTTCTAAAATTTTGTAACCGTAACCGAACCGTCGTCTACACAGTTACGGTTTGAAATCGAACCATCGGGTACGGTTATGGTTCCCGAAACCACTGGTTATGGTCCGATTACGGTTCGTGTAATACCCCGTACTTTAATTCGAAAGAATTATCAAGTTTTAATATTAATTAGGGTATCATATCCGTAGGATTTTAATTTTCCGTTGATGAATTTCAAATACGAAAAATTTATTTATCAATGAGTTAACGTTAATATGAAATATCTCCTAATTATTTATTAAGGGCCCAACTGAATTAATAAAACTTCAACTAAATGAAATAAAAAGCCAAATTTAAAAGCATCATTTATACAACTAAATATCCAATTACATAAAAATAACCCAAATACATTTATAGTACACTCCTATATAAATATATACATTGGATAGTGAGAATAAATTGTAAAAAAAAGAAAAGAAAAAGAAATGAGAGTTGGGGTGAAACCGTGAGTTACAGCTTACTGGGAGGGGAAACTATTACTGTTAGTTTCAAAATTTATTGTATTATTTTATGTTATTAAATGAGTAATAACAATTTAACTCAAAATCTGAAAATACAATGGGTAGATTTAATTGCCCATACTTCTCCACGTCTCTTTAATTCCCAGCCACACAAAAACATCGAGCCTCCTACTTACACTTCAAACTTCTCCACCATTCATCATAATCTATCAACCTCACCAAATGCACAACCACACTAGACAAAAGATCATAAGCATTTCTTGTTGAGGGTCCTGCAAGTGGAGGAGCAAGAACAAAGGAGGAGGGAATCAGAGAACAACATTCACTCGCAATCATACTTCACTTCAACCTTCATTTCAAGTAGGCTCTACATTTCAAGTTCAGCTACTTTCTAGCATGCTTCCAATTATTTAAATTTTAGTTTGCAAGCATGTAGTTTAATTATGTTGCTCTAAGACTAGATTCCAAGTTAGCATCTTTCAACACAAAGAACTTAGGTAATATAGAGACGTCCCTTCTCCACATCTACCACATTCTATAATATGTAATTAGGAGTCTTAAATCAAAGAACTCAACATATCCTCTTCAATATTCAACTCCCAAACCAAATTGTAAAACTCAAAACTGAATCTTCATTGAGCAATGGAAATGAAAAAAAAAAATATATATATATATATATATATATATACTTACTCTCTACCGAAGACTGGCCACGGTGAGAAGACTGGAGACGAGGCAGCCGGTTCCGTAGCTCGCTGGGACAAAATTTGGGGATTTTCCCCCTAAATTCTTTTTCTTTATTCAATTCGAGTCGAAAAGAGTCGAATCCCTCCAATAATTGGCCGGAGTTTTCGAGTTTTGGCCGGAAAACAAAATAGAGAGAAAAGGGGATTTTGGGTGTCTCATTTTAAACTGAGAAATCGAGATAATTGTAGAGTTAAGTGTTATGTTGGGAACGGAGAATGACGACGGCGGCGGAAACTCCGGTTAGCAACGGCGCCGGGCAGGAAGACAAACGGTGGTCTCTGTAACAGAAAACAAAATTTGTGTGTGCGTGAGTTTGGGAAAAGAAAAACAGAGAAGGTGAAGGGCAGTGTTGATTGTTGCGTAGTTGGAGGGGGGCTTTGATTTTGCTTTATTTTATTTTATTATTACTACTTTATGTTATCAAATGTGTTTTATAAAAATATGAAATTAGGAAAAGAAGGTGCAGAGTGCACGTGTAGGAGATGGGTTTCAATTTGTTAAGTTATAATTATAATTACAATTATAATAACAGTTATAA